>VYZX01010810.1:51245-245679 GCA_013401335.1 Brachypteracias leptosomus
GCCGCCCCCGCACCCCGCGGCTCCGCCGGCCGGGCGCGACCCCCTGCCCCCGGCTCCGCACCGGGGGGGGCTGGCAGGGGGCCGGCCCCTGCCCCGCCGGTAGGCACCGAGGACGGGCTGCGAGGCGAGGACGAGGCGCTTCCTCCGGCTTCCACCTCTTTCTCCACCACCGGGACGGTCGCTCTTTTTTCCGTCCCGCTCCTCTTCTTGTGCTTCTGGCTCTTCACTCCATGGGGCCGGAGCAGCTCCCCTCCGAAGCGGTGCGAACGGGCGGCTACCGGAGCAGACTCCTCTCCGCGTCTCCTTCCCGAGCCCGGTCCTTCTCGAGGGTGCTGCCGATGTCACCGTCGGGCGCGGGGGGAAACTCTGGAAGCACGTCGGGGTTCCTCCTCCTGGGGCCCGTCAGCGCCGGGCCGCCGGTCGGGCTCCTCGCTGAAGCCGCGTTATTGGGGTTATTAGTGTTATTGTCATTATCTCTCTCTTCCCCTGTGGTTCTGCGTCTCTCCACCACTTTCAGACCAGCCCATTATAACGCCGGCGAGAGGCGGAGCCAGCACAAAGATCTGAAAGGGTGGTGGGTGGAGAAGCAAGGTAGCAAAGGTGGGGATGCGCTAATAAGCCGTATCAGGGCCGTAATTAGCCGAGATGACAGCGAGGTCTTGTTGGAAAGTTGTTTTACGAAACTTGTTTGTATTTTCCCCCGCCAGGTCCCTCCCCTTGCCGGGTATTTCGAACGAAGAAGCCGCAGCCCGGAGCGGCTCCGCGGAGCCGGGCCCGCCTCCCAGGTGTAGGGTGCAGAATGACTTATAGGTGGCAGAGCAGAACCTGCTACGTGCCGTGATTTATTTTAATAGCGCCGTATATAGCAACAAGTTGTAATGTGACAGCTCAACAACCTGTCGGAAAATAATACACGGCTTAGCAGTTGTGAATTCCTAATGATTTATGTAGCCTGACGAAGTCGTTTCAGCCCTGGCCCCTTTTTCCTTCTGTCATGGGCACACCCGGTGCAGGGGTGGAATGGGAACAGGTAGGCAGTGCTGTGGGCTTTTGCTGCTGGAGAATGAGTCAAAACCTTAGTTTTAAGTGTGTTAAAGCCTTGGTTTTAAGTGTATTAATGTGTATATAGTAGCATTGCTTGATCTCTTCCGGATGGTCCATTTGTAACCTGTCATAGTTGTTGTTCTCCAATAACATCTTTTATTATGGTGGGGTTTTTTAAATAGTGACTTTGCCTAACGTTTTTTTGCACATTGTGGATCTATAAATTTTCTGTAAAACCTGGGGTGAGATGTATTCTGTAATTTTAGCTAGACACTTTTCTTCCTAGAAAAAAATAGTTGTGATTTTTCGGTTTGTTTTTAGGTTAAGTTGCCAGAGTCTTGCCCTCCTTCAGAGGTTTTGCCTCCTCCAACAGCATATTAGGGAGAACAGCTCAATGAGGAGAGCTGTAGGCTCTCTGAAAACCCCCTGTTCAGTCCTACCCTGCTAGCTGTTCGGAGGCAGTTGCAAAACCCCACTTGAATTCACAGGGCAGTAGTGCTGGCGTCTGCGAAACAAGAACCAAATCAAAACATCAGCAGAAATCCAGTGTGGTGCTTATATTTTTTCTCATACATACACTTTGAATTTTGTGTCCTGGAGTAAGAGTTGGATTGCTCCATATTTTCCAAGAGCAGTCTTTCTAAATCAGACCTTATTGTGGAATAAATATTGGATGCAGAATCATGCCAGGTAGGACGGCACTGCTGTGGTCTGGCTCCTGGGGAGTGTTGGAGAGGAACATGAAAAAAGGCAGGTTTAAGAGACAAGCAGGGGAAACAAACAGTGCTGCTTTCTGTCTTGGTCTCTGCTGAATAGAATCCACGCTCCCACCCACACCTGGACTTTGTTTCAAAGCTGAAACATTTCTTCAGCCTGGGTGGATCTTCAATAGTAAATACTGAATGGTGAGAGCATCTTCTGTCCTTCTGGTGGTACTTCTACTAGCCGTAATCATACTATTTGTTTTGATGCCTTCCTGTTCTCACTAAAGCTGTACCCGTTTGGAAAAGCTGGCAGTTCAGAAAGACAAAACTAAGAGGAGGGAGACCTCTCTTGGTTCCTTGTTGTTGTTGTCTGGGTGTAATGTAAACTGAGATCTTTCAGTGGAGCGTTGCGTTAGCTGTAGGTGCCAATGTTTGTGTTTAAGGGTATGGGAGAGAAGCTCTCATTCCTTCCAAAACGTGGCTTTTCTAAGATGATGCCGGTGGCACGGGTAGGTTTTTCCTCTTCCTGCTTTTGTTGTAACTAGCAGTGAAGTAGCGATGATTCGCTAGCTTACCTTTGATGTTTATTTTATTACCGTTCCACTATTTGTGTGGAAAATGTACACATTGTCTCTTATCTTTACTCAAAGAACTTAAAAAGTCATTCAAACGCTGTAGGTAAACACGTCAGACACAACAGAAGCTTTTTCACAGCCATACTTCAAGACTAGGAGTGGATGGCCAAGCTGGTTTTGCAAGATTTAAGAGGGGACAGAGGCTTGTGCTCAAAATAATACAGCTACAAAGATAATAGCTATTAACGGCTGGGAGCAGGGAGCCTTTTGAACATCAGCACTGGTTCTCACTGCAGCTCAAGGCCCCTTCACTGCCTCTGAGTGTGTGTCTGCTGTAAACTGGCCCTTGACATCTGTGGTGGCTCTTTCACATGTGGAGGTGCTTGTGTGAAGGACTGTGCAGGGTTTAAATAGATCCTTCCTGGCCCAAGCGAGGGGGAGGTCAAGCCCACTGCTATTGCTACCCATGAAACTAGGAGCCAAGTCGTCAGAAGTAGCGAAATAACCCAACTACTCCCGTCTCTCACCACTGAGAGTATATGTAACCTCAAGTCTTTTCCTGCTATAGTTTTTTAAAAGGCCCAGTATCGCCTTCAGGTTTATAAAGATTAACACAATCATCGGAAAAACTGATTCTGTTAAGTAAACTTCACATCAAAAGCGCTTTGATGTGCTGTATTATAGCAAAGCCAAACACTCCACCCCCATCACCCCAAGAAAAACCTCCAAAAACCTCTAGTGAAGCAATGCAAAAAAAATCCAATTCTTTGTTCTGAAATGAAATGTCTCTTCCTCTTCAGAGCAGCGGAGCAGGGCTGGTTTTTGATGTGTGACCCCCTCTTTTCCTACCCCAAACAGAACCCAGCCAAAGACAAAGGGGAGAAGGCGAATGGTTGCTTGGAAATCACACGTTCAGCTTTGCTTCCCATTTTCTGTAGCATTTGACTCATTTACTTCAGAAACAGTCAGAGCGTGCCAAGGGGTATTTGGAGGTAGGGCAGGGTCGTCCTTTCCAGTTTGCTCACGCTGTGAATTGTGAAGATATTCCTTACCAAATGGAGCAAAATACTGCACGGGCTGGTGGTTGCAGGTATGTTTTTGGTATCCACACTGGGAGCCCCACAGGTTGGCACTTTTTCACCAGGACAGCCATTCCCTGTGGGCAGAGATTTCCTCGTGTCTTTGGCAGGTACGGAGAGCTGAATTTACAATGGGCACTTCCATTTCCACTGTCCTTCCACACAGTCATTATTTTCTTGGGAGCTGTTGCTCAGAATGAAATTTTCCCATGCCGAGAGCTTAGCATCACTTCTTCCCTCTACCCACTTCATGTCCCAGTAAAAAGTTTACATCTAAGCAGATTTCTTTTCTCCAATGTACTGGATTGTGACAGAGCAGGCAAGGGAGGATTTTCTCCTGTGAAGAGGATGACTGCTGCTGTTATTGCTCGTTACGAATGCTTAGTGCTGGAGAGGTAACTCCTGGTTCCTACACTATCCTTTTCACCCAGAGGTCTCCCGTTTTACAGGCAAAGAGGAGTGAAGGTGGGTCCTGCTGAAAATCATTTGGCCAGTGGGTTGCAGCCCTGTCTGCAGAAATGAGCTCTTCAGAGTCCTTGTCCTGTGCTGTGCCCACCGAGGTACCACCACGAGGCCTCCTCAGAAGCACTGTGCCATGTAGCAAGGAGCTGTCAAAACAGAGATTGCTCTGTCTTGACACTCGGATAATTTATAGCTAATTGTCTCTTTTTACTAGAGCTTTGTTAAGCCTCGGGGGCTTGAGCGGGACTCCACAGCGGCAACAAGATGAATCTCTCTGGAATATATTGCAGGTCTGCAGTCTGAGAAAGTACATGACATAAAAGAGCACAGGGTGAGGAGTGAGGTTAAGTCAACACGGTATTTACAACATATTATGTGATGGCTTAATTTAGTAACTGTCCCCATAGGCTTTTTTTCATGGCTGATTACCTGGTTTCATATAACTGCACCAAGAGAGAGAAAATCTGAATGGTGATGGACTTATGGAGCTCCATTGTCTCTTCAAGGAGATTATTCTTACAGTAAGAAAGAAGCTGGGCTTGGAAGGCAGCACAGGTATTGATAAGTCTGGATGTAATTGTCAGGATGGAATTGCTTGCTAAGAGACAGGCTCCACCACAATTAGAAGCTATGTTGAGTTATGTTTGGTGTGAAGTTCTGATGCAGAAGCCATTTGGTGAAATTCTGTGGTGCTCTGCCAGGAATAGTGAATGTTTCTTGCTACTGGTGCCAAGCAAACTTAAAAAGAAACCATCATAGCTTGTTATTGCTGGTGCCAGACCAAATATCTGTTGGCGCCGAAGCTGGTATTGATGCCAGAGGCTTGCTATCACTGGCCCATGATATGAGGAGACACCGGCTGGGCTCTTACAATAGCCTCTCACTGCCTCCGAGCCCACGTGCTGGTGGAGCAGAGGGTACAAGGGCCTAAGGGACATACAGCAAAGCTAACTGAGAGTGAATGTGTGATGGAGAGTCACTGAGCTTGGCCAGCCCTTCCTGGAGTACACCTAGGGCAGCTCAAAACCACACATGTTCTGCATGGGCAAACAAGCGACTGGAGATACGAAGGATTTGTTTCCATTTAACCAAGTTAAAGTACTATTTATAGCCCTGTGGATTAGCCAGTGAATCACCTTGCCAATAATATTCCAGCTTAACAGCAGCATGTGTTCAACATTCTTACTTCTGGGTTGGGTTTTTTGTTTTTGGTTTGGTTTTCTTTTTTTTTTTTTTGGTGGTTGTTGTTTCTTTGTTTTCAAAAAGCTATTTCTGGGTGGAATCCCATCATTTATATAAGCATTAGCCAAATCTGTAAATAAATAATGGTGTAAAAAAGTCTTTATTACTTTTTTTTTCTTTTCTCAAGACCAAGTCAACTGCATTACCATGAAGCCCTTGAGGAGCAAGCTGCTGATGGCCAAGCCCTCCTGTGGTGGGCAGGATTTGGCAGTAATGCCCCCAGATCAGATCTCTCTTGTGCATGTTCTGTCCTCCCTTTGCTGTTCTCTATTTTTCTTCCCTGCTTCACCTCTCGAGTGGTTTTGATCTAATCCTCCAGGCCCCTGGACAGCTCCAGAGCAGCACTGGGACCTTTGAACATCTGGTCTGTGCTGCTGCTTGCTTACTCCTGGGGCAGGCAGCATCATTCCACCGAAGATACGTCCGTCACAGTACCTCAGGGTGGTGGGTGTATAACCCCCAAACCCTGCTCCACAAATCAGGTGAGTTTTCACCACTTTTCACACAGCAGAGAAATGCAGTAAGAGCTCAAGGAGCTGGTTCTTCAGCTGCTGCAGACCTGACAAAATCATTAGTTTTCTTGAGGAGCATGGGTTGAGTGGGTGATCTCCAGTTCCTCGCTGAGCTCCTCAGGGATTAGCTGAGTTTCAGTCTCTCGAAGGATCGAGCAAACATGTTATTGCCTCACACACACACGTGGAGTTTGTTCCCTGAAGATGTCAAAGTGCTTTGTGCAGAGGGTGTTGCTATTTCTGCTGGGTAAGTGAAGGTTCACAGGTTTTAAGTGTCTTGGCCAAACTTACATGATCTAAGCTGGGTTTCCTAGTTCCTCAACTCCTGCTCTACCTACTAACCCCGTTGTTTCCCTGAACTTTTACATACACTTGAGTAGATTAATAATTAACCTCCAAGTGGGGCACTTTGAAGCAAATGTAAAATGAAACCAAACACTTGTCTTGGTTTTTAGTCATACCAGATTTGCAAGCAGGGTGTGTTTAAACGATGCAGGTAGATAAAGCCTTGTTAATTTAGATTAGAGTAAAAGTCAGTGCCTTATCAAAGCGAGTGACTAATTAGGAAAACTATTACCTTTTGGAAAAGAAACAGTCAAGCTATCACTCAAAATTATTTTAACTAATTGAACAGTGCTAGTATTTGTGCTGAATAAAGACTCATGCAGCTGCTGGGGGAGGAGGATGAGAGGTTTTCCCAGGAGCTGACAGAGTTCTGGGCTTTTTGGAGAATTTTGCTCTCAGCAACTTAACAGTACTTGTCATTGGTGTGTAAACACAGGGAAGGGAGGGGAGTCCTGTGAGTCATGAGGGAGCCAAACTCACAGAATTTAGGTGGAGAGCTGCAGAATTAGTATTAGATATTCTGCCTTGAGTCTCTTCGCCTCCCCGAGCCAGCAGGACAGCAAAGTCCTCCTGAAGGGCTTGACATGAGCTGGTGAATCTCAGCTGGGTAATAACCACGGTCGGGCATTTGGGAACCTGCACGGGTGGAAGCACCAGGGCAAGCTCGTGGTGTGAAAAGCAAGATTAGCATCAGGCTGTATTTATGTTCAGACAGATACATGCAATTGTGAAGAATCATTAAATAACTGTTAACCACACCTGCAGGGAGCCTCTGGCGATGCTGGCTTACCCGGAATCTCACGACTGCCATGTGCCTGACATCATAGCTCTGCCAGGGAAGAGAAGTCCTGGGTGTTAGCCCAGGGCTGGCAGGTAAAGCATCGTCCACAGATGTGAGGCACTTGAGTGTCTGTCAGTGATTTTCTGGAGGGTCACACCCAGCACCTTCTCCCCTCCAAAGCTCTCAGTAGTCCTGATTCACTTGGTTAAGACCAACTCATGCCAAACATCTCCGAATCTGCTTTAATGCATTGGCTGCTTACCTATAGGTCAGTTGGGACCATGAGGAGGGGGTAAGTACATGTAGGTACCTATAGGTGTGTACATATGGGGAGTCACCACAGTGTCTTGGCTTCTCTTGGGCTGGTACCTGCTGCTGTGACACACAGCTGCTTGTTTGGGTTTCTTTTTACATTTACAAAACATTGGGTTTTATTTACATTTTCTTCATGATGGAAATGACATTTCAGAGCCTTTAGATTTGTTATGTTAAGAAAAAAAAAAAGAAAGGGCAGGCTGTGGGGAAGGGGAGCAGGCAGGGTAAAGGCAGCAGAGGGAAAGGGGCTGGAGCAAAGCTGAGGTGAAGAGATGGAGATGTGGAGAACCTTGCAGTAGGCAGCTCCACCTGAGAGCACATTGCACATATAGAAAATTTCCAGGATGTCCAAAGATCTCCAGTTTGGCTGCTTCTGCTGGTGGAATTTTTTTGGACTGCTCACCACTCCAGCTGTCCTCAGGCTAGGGAGTTCTCTGGGTTTTCATTTCCCATGGTGCGTTTGGAAGCAATCGTCTTTCATCTGCATTTTCTCCCTTGGAGTGCACTTCTCCTGCATTTCATGGCTAGGGGTGGCCAAGGAGGGGTAGGGTTTTATTATTGAATTAAAAATATTTTTTAAAATGCAAAAATAAAGGCTGAGCATCCGTGTGCAATTCCTGAGAGGGAATTGGTTGGATACTGCTTTCTGATTGCTATTCCTCTACAAAATATTTCCTTTTTTGTTTTTCATAATAAAAATCTCCAGCAACTGTGAAGAATAGGAGATTCTGAAGTAGGAACAGGGCATGACTGATGCACAGAGGAATTTTCAAGAAGGTGGGGTAATATTTCACAAATCTGCACACTTCAGTATTCGTATTGGAGCTGTGTAAGCTCTGGCACTTGACATTGATGGATCAGACTGTGGAGATACTTACTCATCGCTTACGAGAGTCCTTGTTCATACCTTGATTTATTTGTGCTGTAAGACATGGTTGGAAGAGAGTCCACTTTTACTATCTCCAGTTGAGATGGAGTCAGTGCCAAGAAACTTAGCAAAGCCCAACATATATTAAAACTTTTGAGAGTTATCAAAGTGCTGTGGGTAAAATGCACTTGCATGTGCTCCTTTAAATACCCGTCAGGTCTCTGTCAGTACATCTCGGTGACTTGGACAGGGTTTATTTCGAAGGCAGCCTGTAAAGTGATACACCCTGTACCCTCTTCCCCTGCCTTTGGCTTCTAAATGTGCTGTCATTAATGTTCTGCCCCTTGATGGAGTTAGCTGGAGTCAAGTGCAGAGGCAAGCTGCATAGGTGGGGCTTCCACTCTCAAACCTTCACCGCTTTGGCTGGGCTCCTGACTATTCACAGTTGAGTTTAATTAAATGGTGTTGGATATGAGAGTTAAATGTGGAAACTCTGTGTTCTATTATAGCAGCTCCTGTTGCCGAAAGAAATAGAGCTGTGCTTCTTGATTGAAGAGACAAAGCTGAGGGAATAATTCGCAACAAATAATTAATCTAAATGTTTCTAAATTATTCTTGCAGAATCTGATTATGGTTGAGAAAGATCCCTATTTATTAAGGCTACGGGACTCCCTTTCACAAGGGGAAAGTTTATTTATATAAGATTAATGGGTTGAGGTACAGACTTGCAAGTTCTTCCTGAGTCATCAGACCCAGAAAACATGTATTTCATATTAAGGTGAATAGAATCTTCCAAGCAAAAGCATTTATGAGTGTACTTTAACTGATGGGTATATGATGACTGACATTCCAAAACCTCTTCTGCAAACACCTACGCTGGCATACTTTTATACATAGGAGTAATCCTAATTAATTTGAGAAAATTACTCCTCTGCATGAATGCATTCATCACTATTTGAAACATCATGGGCTTAGTATGGTGAGTCTTGCAGATACCATCTTGATTGTATTCTTTAAGGTGCCCACAACGTCCCATCTGGTCTTTATGGCTACCTTAGCACGAGTAAATAAACCAGGCCAGCACCCAGACATTGCCCCTGAGGGCTTGTGTCCCCACGGCTGAATTCTCTCCCTTCCAAAAAGCAGCCTCACCTGTACTGCCCACAGGGACCCGTCCTCAGCCCCTGGTATCCCCTGAACCATGCTCATGTGAGGGAGCACGAGGGGAAAGCCCACGTTGGGAGGCTTGTCTCTAGTTAGTGTGGATAGTCACAAACCAGCTCCTCAGCCCATGAGTCTTCCCTTCCAGAGGTAAGATCTGATGACAGCCTGAAGTTTGTTGGTTTTTTTTTTTCATAAACACCATTTTTGTCTTTCACAAACAACCTATTGGCTGGGATATTATCAGGTTGGAAAGTTACAGCAATAAGGAGAGTGACTTTATTTCGAATAGAGGAGAAGGCAGAGAAATTCGTAGGCAAGAAGAAAATAAACCCTATGATCTGAAGACATAGGGTGAGTTAGAACTGAAAATCTGTACCTTTAACAATTTCTACATATGTAGGTTCTGCTTTGCAGACCGTTAGAGCTCATGATCAGCTCACAGAGCTCACTATCAGCTCACAATCAGCTCACCGAGCTCACTATCAGCTCACCCAGCTCACTATCAGCTTCAGGCTGCAAACAAACTGTAAATGCCCATGTTGTGACAGCAAGGACTTGTCATCATCTCATCCCAGAGCAGGTGCCTGCAGTACATGGAGTGATTTTCACCTTGCAGTGCCCATCTCTGTTAGCTGAAAGGAAGCCTGAGGCTCCCCAGGTGGTCACCTGGGATGAATTACAAGCTCTTGAGTATTTAAGGTGACTTCCAGCCTGCACTTCTCCTTTTAGGAAGCACCCAGAAGGGAGGCAGCCCAGCTTTGGTTGTTTGAGATACTATGTTTACTGGGGATTATTTATATAAGATAGTTGATTGGAAAAGGAAAGTTACTTTTGTTATGAATCAAACTTCATCCTGAAGTTAAGATACTTCAGATATTTAAGATACTTAACGAAGGGGTCTAACCCTTGTGTGAGGTGAGAGGGATCTCTTTGCTGCCTAAAAGCCCCACGCTGTGTTCCAGCTCAAGCCCTCTGGTTGTTCTCTTCCTTCTCCAGCTGCCACCCGCTCATCATTCCTCCTGCTATGACTCACGCAGGAGGACATCTCACGTTGGGCTCTGTTGTAACATCTTTCCATGAAATGCTAGAACAGCAGCACTTGCTCCAGGAAAAGGTGAGTTCAGAGGTGTTTTCATGTGCCCTGGCTTAATCAATAGTTAAAAAGGAAGCTTCTATCAACAAGAGCTTTCCAGAAGTGTTCTTGCCACCTCTAGTGATGTGTTGCTTCATAGAGCTGGCTTGAGTCGTGGTTTGCAGTGCATGGCTTGGTTACCTCTTTCTGCTCATTTTCCACGTACAATTTAATGAGGCTGTGAATAGCAGGACGTGCTATCAGATGGTTTGGCATTATTAACCTCGGCGAGGTGTTGTGGGACAAGCTAGCTGAAGATCTGGACAGTAATTAATGCGTTCCTCCTATTTAACTGTCTGTGTTTGGGATGGAGATAACTGGCAGCCCTGCTGCCAGGAGAGGTGTGGCTGTTTATGCTGGTGAGGTGCTCGGCTGTTGGTGTAAATATAATGGCATGGTAATTACTGGTTATAAATACAATAAAGATCAGACTTTTTTCCATACGGAGTGCTTTTATTATCCTGGAAACACTCCTCTTGTCTCTTCATGTGAAGAATGCTCACCAAGAGTATGACAGCTCAGAGCTGGAAACCTGAGTGGAAAAAATCATAAAGCTTTATTTCTGCAGATAATTGATCTATACTAGTTGCCCATGAGCTGTAGACAGTGTTCTCAGGTGTCCCATTATGTGAATTGGCCATGACTTGCTTTGGCCAAAAGAACAACAACAAAGAACCCCTTTATAACGGATGTAGAGCTCATGCTTGCTAGTTGTGGAATAGAAATGGTATGGTTTATCTTTCTGCTTAGATAATTTATGGAATAAATTAATACATGTGTGAATAATAGGGGAAAATGACAAATATACCAGCAATATCTAGTTTTAAAGTAGTTTTTCTTAGGAATCTGAAAATAGAAGTAAGTCTAGTCTGATCTTAGCAGAGTAAAAAAGAAATGTATGAGTAGAAATCAAACTGTTCTGAGATGTTTACAGATGGAAGTTGGCTTTTCTCAGGGAATGGTGATCCAGTGTGTTCCTGTCCTGCTCAGCTCGTGCCTCTCACTGCGAGGTGTTCATGGTGTGACACAACATGTTGTGACTCCCCAGCGAGGTGTTGCAAGGCACCTTGGTCACAGTATGCAGAGTTTGAGCCCTGCATAATTCAGGGTTGCGACAGTCCCGGAGAGGATGCGAGCAATGGCAGCACGTAAAACGTGCTCGGGGCTCCCACCTCATTCATCATTTTGACTCAGCAGTCCCAGCTGATTATTAATAGTTTCTCCAGCAAGCTGGGGTTGACTAAGTGGATTCACTTGAACGTCCTCAAGTGGTTTCATTAACCTTGGCCTATGCAAAAGAGGCTTTCTAAATTGTTTGCTGCACTGATCTTCGTGCCTGTGCTATTGTGTATTGCATCAAGCAAGAAAATAAGCAAGAAAGAAAGTGGTAAAAAGTATTATTTAAACTGGAAGTGAGGCAAAATTCATTAAACAGAGAATATGTGCTGGACTCATTATAGGATTTGCTAATGCTCACAAGTTCTTCCAGCTAAATTTAATGTATGCAAATGGTTATTTACAGCAGTTATTATCAACAATACTAACAACTTCAATATTAGTAATAACAGAGATCTGGACTAATTAACTGTTTTGAATTGAATTTTGTAATATTTGCAAGCTTTCTCAGTTTTATGGGTTCCAAACAAAGCCAGCCCCTTTGGCTAGCACAAAACTCTGTCTCATAGAGCAGGGTTCTGGGTTTGGAGACAAGATTTGAACCAGAATAAAGGGGTGGCTGAGAAAGGTTCTGCTAGTGCTGGCAAAATGGGGAGAGGGATGAAGTCAGAAATGCATTCAGCCTGTTTGCTCTGCTGGTACCAAACCAGTGTGCCCTGGGAAAGTGTGAAAGGCTCGCTTGAATTTTGTGCTGGAAACACTGTGTTTTATTGGTTCAGACTGTCTGGAGAGATGCTGTTCTGTGGTGCTTCCTTTCTGCTTTTTTTTCTGGTTAGAAAATACAAAAAATTATGACATACAGGCAAGATTTTTTTAAAATTTATTTTATTCCTTCATGGCTGTGGGGAAAAAAAAAAAAGGAGGAGAGAAATCTTGACCTGACTATAAGCAGAAGGTAGAAGGCGAGTTGGTGGGAGCCCAGAGAAGAGGATGTCCTGACTCTCAACTATCTACCCAAAGTGGTTTGAGGATGGTGATGTTGTGCATTGCTCTGCAGATTCCATGGGACCTCGCTCTGTCTGTCTGGGCAGTGGGGCAGCATGAACACGAGCCCTGTGTAAGACATGAAAACAAGTGGGAACGATAGCAATGCAGATAATATTGCTTCTTATAAATAATAATTAATGCTAATTAATGTTGACTGTACGTTGTGGCTTGGATGAAACTCTGGCAGGAACTGGCAGACATGCTGATATGAGATCTCCACCCACAAGATCTGCTGAAAGAGCAGTATCTGCTCTGAGGGGATCTGCCCTGGGAAGAGCAAAGGATACACAGGGGTTGTCAAATTCCTTGTCTTTTCTGCGTGGAATCAGAGTCACAGCTTTAGAGGCTGTTTGTGTGCATGGGCCTCTAGGAACTGCAGGTGTGGAATAAATGAGAGATCAGATCATGGCCCTTGTGTAAGCTTATAAATGGTGTTTCATGTTAACTGAAAGCAGTACAGAGAATCATGGAATGGTTTGTGTTGGAAGGGACCTCCAAAGGTCATCCAGTCCAACCCCCTACACAAGCAGGGACATCTCTACCTAGGGCAGGTTGCTCAGAGCCCCATAAAGCCTGACCTTGAATGTCTCCAGGGATGGGGCCTCCAGCACCTCTCTGGGCAGCCTGTTTCGGTGATCAACCACCCTCACATTAAAGAACTTTTTCTTCATGTCTAACCTAAATGTGCCCTTTTCTAGCTTAAAACCATTACCCCTCGTCCTGTCACTACAAACTAACATATATAGAGTGTTGTGGGATGCTGGCCCTTTCTCATACGGATGTGTAGACTCCCATGCATTAGCTCAGGGTGGGTGATGCCCTCCCAGGGATGGGAGGTCAGTGCTACCACAGCTCTTTTCCCAGTCATGCTTCTCTCTCCACATTTTCTACCTTCCCTCTTCCCAAGTGGAGGGGCAGCAAGAGCTGTTTGGCTAATTTAATGTTTTTCTGGGAAGGAAAGGATAAGATACAGAAAAATAGGATGGTTATTGCCTCTGGGCAAAGTGTGTAGGGGGGACATTCTTTTTCTTGAGGGAGGAGATTTTTGTTACCAGGGAGGGAATTTCCCCTAACTGAGCAGTTTTACCTGCGTTCCCCTGAGAGACAGGAGTCAGGAGCCTGTAAGCTCTTGATGTTCTGGAGGATCTGGGGCTGAAGGACCAGCTGCCATCACAAGATAGTCCAACTTCCCAGTGGGAGAGAAAGGGGGTGCAGGTGGCCTTGCAAACAAGAAGGACAAGGAGAGGAGGACGTGCCTGGTTGTTCCTGGCTTGGTGGGAAGAGCTGCAGGGTCCCTGATGGTTGTGTGAGCAGGAAAAACCCCTGTTGAGGACTGTAGAGCAGGCCGTGTGCTAGAGCAGCCCTGTGACCCCAGCAGCTGCCTGGCAGGGGATGTGCTGGAGGAAAGCTGGGCCCTTGGAGCTGGATTCGCCGGCATTTCAGAGGTGAGATGTTCTGTTTGTTGTTTGTTTGTCTGCTTCCCACCAGGGGATCAGTTTTACATGTCGAGATGACTTGACTCGACACACACCTCCTGAACAAATGTGTTGATCCAACGTTTAGAGGATCATGTTTCTCCCTGGTGCAGAGCTATTTATTGTAATATTTGTGGTAGGCTGATGACACTCTTGTGATGATCAAAAAGAATAAGTCGTGTGGGTTTTTTTAAGAATGTGTTAAACCAGTTCTGTCAAAATAGAGCTAATAAATACCAGTAATTGTTTAGATAGCTGAAAAGGAATAATTCCCCACAGTTTTTGAAAACACAGTAGGTACTGGTTTGTCTGAATGTGTGCAGAGTACCTGTACTTACCTCTTCGTTTCTGAAGCTGAGCCTAGAGTACTGTACTTGTTTTGTATGGGTCTGGGATCTGAAAAAACAGAATTTTGCCCTGAACATGCCAAAGAATGTCTACATAAAGTAGGCTAACTTTAAATGCTGAGATTTCATCTGCGTTGGCAGGAGTGAAACACTAAGATAGCAAACACAGGCTACACCTTGCTTAAACTGAGGAAGCTGGTAGGAAGGTGGGAAGGGAGATGACACAGGTTCTGCCAGTTGAGTGGAAGGCTATTAGTGGAAATCCTCACGGACCAGCCTGGGACTGATGTTACTTAACATTTTCATTAATGCCCTGGGTGTAGAAGGATGGAACAGACTGATGAAATTCTCTGCTGACACAAGACAAGGAGGCATTGTCAGCATGGAGATTATGTCCAGTTCTTCCCATACTGGGAGTGTGAGAGCAGGAATGATGGGAACAGGCTGAAAGTTTAATAGCTGGGGGCTCCTGCCTTTAGTGGAAATCCCTACAAGTTGATACAGCACAAGGTGGGAAAGAACTTGATAGACAAAGAGATTTGGGTGTGCTAGCTGGCTGCAGAATAACTGTCAGCTTCTGGTGCCGTCTGGAAAGGCCAAATGGAAATAGACTGGTCATTAATGGATTAGGTTTGTAGTTAGGAGATTCCTATAAATGAGATTCTCTAATAACCTCCCATCAAGCCTAGCTGGAGCATCCTGAGCTGCTGAGCAGGGCTCCTGAGGCAGGAGCTGCCGGTGCCAGGGGACAGTCTAGTGACACAAGGCTAACCCAGACCTTATTTCCAGTGAAAGGTGTGTGTGGTTTGTTTAGCTCTACAGAGCATATAGAAAGGGAAATTGTTGTAGGCATTGCAGATTAACATCCTGGAACCTAATAAATAAATCTAATATTGAGTGAGGATGATGTGCCATTTTATTCCTCCTAATTTTCATTAATTTCTCCATGTATGACATATTCTGGACTTTATAGAACTCATTATTTGTAATTGGTCTTGTGTCAACAAGCAGCCAAGATCAGACTCTGCCATTAGTGACAGTTGGCTTAATTTAGTAATAGTACTTAGCAGTCATGTAGTGCTTTAAATTTTCAGATCCCTGTTCAAATATTAGCTAATTAGTCATCACACCAATTGCTTGAAATATTATCAGGCTTTCTATAGAGATGGGTAAATATGTTGCTACCCATGAGGAAATTGAGACACAGATGGGCCAATTACGTCTGTATCTTTATATATAGGTATTTCAAAGGCGCCCATCCTCTCAAGGTCTAGCAAGTCTATCAACCTGTGGGGCCTGATTCAGCATCCACTGAAGCCACTGGAAATCATTCTAGCAACTTCAAAGGGTCCCCTTGCTGCCTAATTGGGCTGCCCTGCAAAGGCCAGTTTGTGAATGCTGCCTGGCTTGTCTGGTGCCCTCAGATCAGGTGGTGGAAATCACACCTGCCCGGGCAGCCAGGTCCATCCGTGCTGCTGTAGGGAACAAGCAGGAGCACTCAGAAATGAGGAGACTTGCTCAGTCACTCAGTGGGGGAGTCCCAGAGCTGAGACTCGGGGATTCTTGAGTGCTCTGGTTTCTAGAAAAGTTATTTAGGGGCTTGGAAATATCGATAACCCATTGATGAGATTCTCAGAAGTACCTAGGTTGATTTTGGAAGCTGTATCCAGGAGTCTTTTCAGTCCCAACATCCATTTCTCAGTCTATTTGGCATCCATGCGACTTTTAAAACCTAGCCCTAAACTTCAGTGGTACATGGGAGTTAAAACTCAGATAGGAAGCTCTCAACAGACGGTTGTCTGGAAACTCTGAGATTCACCAAGGTGTTCGTGTTGCTTTTTAAAACCTGAAGCTCTGTGGAGAAAAGAAAGGCAATCTTAGCTTCAGGTGTAATGCTGAAAGCTCCTGGAAATCCTTTACCCATGAAGCAGCAGGCAGCTTTGTAGGGCCAACTAAGTGTGACATGCCTGGTCAAAGTCTGACCAGTTATGTGCTCCTGGAAAGGTGGAAAGAACCCTTCACAGGCTCAAGACTGTGTTGTCTATGGATTAATTCAGAGTTCTCATTCCTTGAGCATTTACTGTGCTTTGCATAAGATCTCCCTGTTTCTGCAAAGGTTCCTGCCCTTAAACTTGTTGGGATTTGTGACATATATTTTATAAAAATATACGGTTTAGAATGAAAGTGCAGTAGGTGGCTCCTTTTCCAAATGACGAGGAGGTCCCAGTCATCAGATCTTTCTATTGGCCACTTCTGTGCCATTAAAAACCATTGAAACAAGGTTTATTTCTGCTATGAGACCAAAGTCACGTCATGAGTTATAGGAGATGCATAAAAAGTCAGGTGGAGCTCCTGTCCTGAAAAATGGCAAAGTTAGCAAAATTGTTTTTTTTTTAAAAAATCAGTTATTATTCCAAATTTTGCAAAACCTGTAAACAGGTAATAATTTCTAGGCTTGCTTGAAATGAAGCTTGCTAAGGGCAGTCTCAGGCTGCCTTCTGTAGCCAAGCAAATTTCTTATTAAGAAAATGAATAGGAGTTTATTGAAATCATTGGACTGGAGTCATCAGTTCTTTCTTTTCTGGTAGTCCTTCAATTCCTCTCCCCACAGGGCCTGAAGCCACACTTAAGTTTTGCAAATCTACATATGCAGAGAGAGAAATGAGATTATTGTGCTGAAGATCGTTATCTCCTTAGAATACAGAAGAAATCATGTACATATAGCCATGCTCTGAGGTGCAGACACAGAGAGAAAGAAAAGATGACAGCCTACTGTAAATTAGTGTGGCTTAATTGAAGTCAATCAAACTAATTTGATTTAGTCAAACCGTACTAATTTACACCAGCAGCTGAGATTTTGGCCCTTACTGCTTTAATTTCATACTAATCTGTTTATAGCTTTCAAATATATGGAGCCAGTTGATTGCTAAACTGTTTATTGGGTGTGGTCCCAGGATTACAACAGTAATTATTTTACTGAAACCCTTTATTTTCAAAAATGCATGTTTCAGATTTACATAATAGGACCAGACAATGACTAAGGGGCAAATTATACCAAGATTATTGCATGCACTTACGCATGTGTGATGGTTTTATGACTCAGAATGGAGCTTGTTTGTGTTCCACCTTTGGACAGGGGTGTCTTTGGGGGGGGAAAAAACATTGTAGAGCACAAGAATTACAAAAGAGCCTCAGCCTGCAGAGTTCTGTGCCAAGGCGTGATGCTAGACGATAAAATATTACTTAAGTGTGAAGGTGGGGGACTGGGTTATGAAATGCCAAACGGTTTTCCACAGCTCTGCTCCCTCAGCGTGGTGTTTGTGCCATCCCGAGAGCTGAGGGCTCCAGAGCTGCTCCTGGCTGTGAAACTCCTCTTTGCTACCCAGTTCCAGGTGCTGGCACGGGAGCATTCTGATCCAGAGCGGTATTTTGGGTGGTGTTTGCCTGGAATTACCCGCTCCTCCTGCCTTTGCCCATGCCAAAGGATGGTGTCGATAAGGACAGTGGCAGGGTGCTTTGAACAAGCTTTGAAAGGTTGTTTTTCCTCCTTCTCCTTTGGTGTGCTTCACAGAAGAGTTTGCATCCATTTGATAGGCAGGAGATCTGCCAGCAAGCTCCTGCCTGCAGAACCACCACAGCTCTGGTTCAGCAGCAGGGCCTGGGCTGATGGAGCCCATCGCTCCTCCTTGCATGGCCATCAAGCTCAGTCCTCCCTTCCCTGTGGAGCCTCATCAATCACCAAGCCAGTTACTACCAAGTTTGATGGATGCTGTTGGTGAGGATGCTTTCGTGTAGGTTGGATACTTGAATGAACCTGTTCCGCCTGGTTGTTGGTAGGATCTGCAATCTGAAGGTGAAAGGCTTTAGACTCTTATCCCCTGAGCTGTGCAGCCTCTCTCCTGGCTCCTTGGTGTTTACAATAATTACCTTGGCGAAGCAGATCATCATCTGCTTGCTGTCATCAAGTGTGCAAAATGGTGGTTGGAGAGTTCAGGACTGCACCACTTGCTTTCTGCCAGCCAGAAAAGCAATTAATGGAAACATTGCTCCAATAATCCCCAGCCCCGACCCCTTTAATGCATCCTCAAAACCAAACACACATAAATAATTATCTCGGTTTTGTAAACAGAGCTAAGTAGAAAGATACAACCCACTTTGGGATCACCAACTTTGACAGCACCTTTTTTGTGTTTTTTTTAAAAAGAAAAGAAAAGCGTCTGTGAAACAACTTAATGTAACTCTTATAAGTTTGCAAAATGACCTCAATCTTCATAACTGCTTGTTAAAGGATTTTCTAAAAAGAGCAGCAACACCTGGAGACTCATTTATCACTGTCTCTGCCTACTGGCGATCCCACCTACACACTGAAGAACGGCTGCTAACATAATATTTATGCAATAAACCAGCTGAAATATGTAAAAAGAAAAGCCTTCTGTAGGGTTGGTAGAGATTAAAGAACTATTTGAAGTCATCAGTTATTTTTCGCTGCTTGATAAACAGGGAGTTTTCTTTTGGTTTCATGGCACAGTTCTCTTGAAGAGAAAACTTTTTGATATCCATTCCGGCTCAGGAAGGCCACCGAAGACCAAGCAGGTTTTCCTGTTGCTGAAAAGGTCCTTTTTTCCCACATTTTCATGCTTGCAGATGTCTTCTGCAGCTCAAATCTGTGGAGAGAGGCCATTCTGGAAATCTCTTGAAGCTCTTTGTTGCCTCTTTAATGATGTCCAAAGCATATGCCTTGCAAAGGCCAGTCTGATAGTTCCCTAGACACCTTAAACTTCTCCTCTAGCTGGAAAATGCTGTGAAGACTCCACCTAAGACCCGTGTGCTTAATGCGTCCAGTAATAGAGGTGCAAAGCTTCTGGAGGACTCAAAGCCACAGGCAGAACTGGAGCCCTGGAGGTGCATTAGTAAGCACAGGCTCAGCCTAAAACCTGAGAAGCTGAGTGGAGTGACCTTGTGGTAACCTCAGCCAGTCCACCTCTGGTCATGGGTGGCTTTGTAAAGCAGTTGTGACTTTCTGCTGGCAAACGAGGGCTCTCTACTTGGGCTTGTCTCCCATGTGCAGTGGCCCTGCACATTGGAATTCAGGGGTGCCCATGGAAACCAAATTTTATCTTAGATCTCCAGGTCATCAACCCATGGAATCCTTAATAAGAGTCCATTAGTGGTAGTACAAATATACAGTAGCTGTGTTGGTCAGTACAAATTAAGAGGACAATAATTTTGGATCATGTTGGTCAGTCTAAATTGTGTTGGTCAGTCTGAATAAAAAGGATTATCTCTGCAGATCTAGGAAGCTTGATGCCACTGGACATCACTTTAAAACCACGTATGATCATTTTGTTAGGTCATATGTTCATGTCCAGAGCAAGTAAATGGGTTGTACAGAGGAGGAGTGATTTGTATGAGGATGGTCAGCAGAAAATAGCTCTGCCAGAGCAGAGGGGACATAGCCACCAGAGATGAGCTCAGACAGGGTCCCCATGGCCTCATGGAGTCAGTGACTGACCAGACAGCAGCTAGGCTGCAGTCAGCAAGATCTGTGTGTGTCCTCTGCCCAACAGCTTTATTTAAAACAAACAAACCAACCCCAACACAACAAACCAGCTAAACCAAAGCTCAATAACAAACCAAAACAAGCAACAAAGCCTCCCAGGGCACACAGGGGTAACGTGGTGGAGCTCTCTGATACCTCTGCATCGAGGCTGTGACCAGAGGTGGTTTGCCCTTTGGTTGTGCTGCTTTAGCAGTGTCTGGCAGTGAAGAACAGCAGCAAGTCATCCCTTCATAGGGGTAAGTAGCTGGGAAATAGTTCTGCAGCAAAAAGCCTCGCAGGTTGGAGTGGATCACAAGTGTGAACATGAGCTGGGAATGCTGCTAAAAAAAAAATAAATACGTGAAATTGCCAACCTGGGCCATGCAAACAGGAACGGAGCTGAGAAGACACATGAAGTAATCCTGCTTCACTCAGTGCTGATAAGGCATCAGCTGGAGCACTGGGGCTGATCTGGGCTGTGCCGTCCCGGTAGGATGTGAGCTCATTGGAGAGAATCCAAAGGGAACAAGGGAATGACCAAAAGCCAATGGTAAGGAGAGGTTGAATGAACTGGGGGGTTTGGCCCAAAGAATGGGGGATTTCAAAGGGAGAGAGAGAGAATTTAATAAGGGTCCTCAAATATAGAAAGAAAAGGGACTAATCAGAAGATAATTGTATCTGGTATAATCTGATGGTGTTCTTATCAGGCTAACTGGCTCTAATTGGTGTTTGATAGTTGGGTGGATAGTCAGGAACACTTTGTAGTGATAAGGACAGTGATTGCCTGGGGAAGCAGAGGAGTTTCTGTGAGGGGAAATCTTATAGAGAAGGTGGGTAAATACCTGTGAATAATGGTGTAGGAGCTGATCATTTTGCCTTGGAGCACCAAAATGAACAAGATTATTAGATCCTTTGCAGTGTTATTTTTCTATTAGTTCATGGGGAAGAGGAAGCAGAGGAAGTAATAAAACTGCCAAAAAAGCTTGTGATGGTTTGTGCAGATTTTTAAGGTGCAATTCTAACAGTGTTATGTGCATAGATAGCTTCATCATCATGTAACATGACAGCAATCCACATAGTCCTACTGCACTGGTGCACCCAGCGAGCTCTGGGCTGGCAAAAGAGGAGTGTTCTCATTGTTTGATATCATGGAATCATAGACTGGCTTGGGGGGGAAGGGACCTTTAAAGGTCATCTAGTCCAACCCCCCTGCAGGGAGCTGCAAGAAGGTCTCCCTGGAGCCTTCTCCAGGCTGAACAAGCCCAACTCTCTCAGCCTGGCCCCCAGCAGAGGGGTTCCAGCCCTCCCAGCATTGCTGGGGCCTCCTCAATCGTACTTCTACCTTCTCATTTTATCTCCTTTTTGGTTTTTTTTTGAGATGTGGGTGGAGAGACCTTGAACGTGTGCTAAAAATCTACCCTTGGAGTTGCGTGTTCCAAATGCATTTGCAGGAAACTGTAAATGTGATGAAATGACAGAGACAAAACTTGCTGCAGGACTTGCCCTTTAAATAAACAGTTGGGAAATGCCAGATATTGAAACACTCGTGATGCCTTCAGAGATTATCATAACTTTTTACAAGAGTGATTTGACGTTGTTTGAAAAGATAAATCAATGAAAGAGATCATCTTGCTGTTCCCATCATACAAAAGGAGAAAGAGCTGAGCTTTACCCTCAGTGTCTCTAGTGACACTGCTGGCTTTGCACACTGCTTGAGGTCTGAGCATGATGAAAGAATTCTCCAGAAGGAAGCAGAAGCATTCCAGGAAAGGTAACGTGTCCATGTTCCTGCTCCTGTGGCAGAGCAGAGCTGTGCCCAGCCCTAAACACCAGTGGTGGCAGGACATTATCCTCTGCAATCAAGTGCTCATGGTGCTAAATGTAAAGATTTACTGTTTTCTTACTGTTTTGACCTCTCTGAACCAATCTAACCAATTTATCCTCTCATGCTGAAAACCAGCACTTCTCTTTCCCAAGAGGCAGGTTTAGGTAAAACATCAGAGAATCTCAAAACACTGTTTTCTTGCAATTCTTTTCCTAACCTTTCCATGAAGGCACAGCATATACTTTAGCTTTTATCTGGAGCTTTTGAAAATCAAATACAAAACTGGAATCTTTCAATAAAATTGGGGACATACAGGTGGATCTGAGACCTACAGGTCGGGGGAAGGCTGACTGATGCTGAAGGAGCCAATATCAGAGCCTGGGGTTTGGTTCTCAGCTCTGCTGCCAGGGAATCCAACTTTCCCTTGCCCCTGTGTTCCATCTGCAGATGGGGCAGCAGCTTCTTGTTGCCCCAGTCATCACCTGAGTGTTCCATGGGGTGCTGCACCCCTGGAACTGCCACGCTGCATGTGGGTACCTGAGGAGTGGAAAGCTCTGCAGGCTGCTCACCTGGGACAAACTGGGATCCTTCTAGAGCAAGTTCAGTTTGATAATTGGCCACCTTTTCATTGCACGATTTACAATTTGCAGCAATAACAATGGGTGTTCTCAGGCCATTATTTCTGATGGCAGTATAAGTGGGGACCTAATTTTAATCTCATAATGGAATGATGACAGATATACGTAAACATAGAGTAATGCATTAGAGATTCCCACAGCTTCGTAAGGCAAGTGTCATCCAGAAGAGCCACTGTGTTATTACAGACAGACCTGGTAACGACATGGACAATTAGGACTGACTAACTTTTTTCATTATATAACTTTAGTTGCAATTCCTGATAACGTTGCCCAAGTTTAAACCACTTGTGCTCGGATTTTCCATGCTGCCTATTTGGCTACAGTAGGTTGTTATTGACATTTTTGAGGAATATTTAGTCAAAAATGGCTCAACTATTTCTGAGAGTGAAGTAAGGAGGAAAACTGTTTTTTCACTGAGTTCTGTGCTTTTGAGCAAAGGCTCAAATCTTAACTTGGTGAGCTGGCCTGATCAACTCCACATACACTCTGACTTCTGGAGCACTGCAAAATTTACCTCTTAAAGTGGCTGGAGGAGGAGAGCTGAGGAAAATAGGTTCGTGCTCTTGTTTGAGGCTGAAATAGAGGGTAAAGAGGCTGAGTTAAAATCAGACCTGATTATTATTAAAATTTTAAATGCAATTTAAGTGTAATGTGAGAGAATGGGAAGTGGGAAAGCATGGGTTCTTTAACTTTGCTTTTAAATTAGACAGGGATTTCTATACACACAATTTTCAGTATAATTAAAAAAAATCAAACCAGGTAAATGTCATGTTGTCATGACAGGTGTAACCAGGTTATTGCACTGAATAAGAATTCACTGGAGTCACAGGTAAGAGGAAAGTTCCAGAGCTGGGAGCACAGCTAAACAGAAAGGTGGAAGGAGGCACCTCATGTGAAGATGCAAGAGAGAAGAGGCAGGGGAATGAGGAATTTGTCCATCCGCAGTGATGATCTCACACTTTCTCTAATAATACATGTAATATGTCTTTGTTTTTCCCCTCAGATGTCATTGCTAACAATAGGGTGAATGTGGTATCAGTCAACAGGGTTGGAAGAGCTTTTTTTCACTCTCCATCCTCGGTGCCAACGCATCTTTGCACATGGCTTATTTGGTAGGAACACGGGGAGTGAAACATTCTGGGTTTAATTCACCTCGACTTTAAATCTGGTTGACATTTAAGTGATTTACAGCATGGGAGTGCTTGATTCAGTATAGCTGCTGGGAGGAAATTATTTGTTTATTTTAGACTCTTATTTCTGAAGTGCTACAGCAATGCAACAAGCTGGCAGGGGGCAGAGAGAGCACGATTCTCTGCCTGTGTAAATCCTATGCCTGGTTTGGTTTCAGTGGGTACTGAGTTGGATCTCATTTCTTAGAGGAAGAAATTTGTTAGTAACCTGGGTTTTTTCGTGGGTTTGCTCAGAGGAAAGGTTTTTTTCCAAAGAAATGCTGTCTGCTTTCCCTCGCTAACATGCTCTGCTACATCTCCAAGCAGTTCTTTAATTTCAGCCATCTGTTCTTCTGCCACTACATCAACAGACAAGGGGAGGAAGTGACTTCAGATTTCTAGCTGTATGTGTTTTTTGATTAGAGTGTCTGTGTAAGCAGCTATTAAAAGTAAGCAAGAATGTTTAAATGTAGAAAGGTACAAATCCAGTTTAACTGGGTCAACAAAAGAGTTGAGTTTCGCCTTAGCCACAAAACTACCTAGAATTCCTATTTCATTTTAGAGGGAAAGAAAGGAAGCATGGGTTGCTTGTGTCTAACTTTATGAGACATCGGTGTCCTCTATCTGAAGAATGGGTCTGAAGATGTTAATTTCTACCTACTGGGGTGCTGGGAACTTGTACAACAGACACTTCAACTGATGCTGGAATATTTCATATGTGTTACTTAGTGTCTAAGAGATTATTAGATTATTACCACAGTCTATATCCTCCTTTTGTATTATTTCCATGTAAAGAACATACATAGAATCGTGTGCTGCCCAGAAAGGGAAAATAAATCAGTGTTAAGTAGGAAGACCTCTTTAGCACACTCAGGTTCTACCTGGAGATGCAGCTGCCTGCCTGCTCTCCCCATGGACTCTGGGGTAGGTTACAGGTAGTTGGGGGACTAGCATGAGGAAGCAAGATTAGTAGTTTGGAGTGATGTATAAAAACAATTTTATTTGGGTGTATTTGAGAAAATCAACAGTTTTTCCGAACTGGCCTGTAGACCAGCCTACTGTTTATGATCTATTTCTGAGGAAAACACAAGTTAGACAATTTCAACTGGGATTACTGTTGGTGACCTCTGTTAGACCTGTGAATTCACTGGCCCTGCTTATAGATCTGTGTGTGGGCAATAAAAGGCAGCAGGCCTATTTCAGGGCACCTCAGAGAAGTCTTTGGAGCTCACTAAACCATATTCACCTCACAAAATCTTTGGAGGTGAAGTCAGGTGAACCTCAGAGACCGATGTCTTGCACACACAATTAAGGTAATGCATTTGCACCCAACAATAAAGGGTGTCGTCTGTGGTGAGTAGCACAATATGCCAATATACATGCAGAGTTTGGGAGGTGAGCAACCAGGAGAGCTGCTGAAGGCCCCAGAGCCCGGGGACATCCCTTCAGGCTGAGTTGAGAAATTATAAGTCATGTAATGTGGGAATGAAAAGCAGGGTGGCTTAGCCTCTGCCTAGAGCCCCAGCAGCTAAATGGCTCTGCATCAATGTCTGGATCAATTAAATTGCTTAACAATAACTATTGTGGCATCGCTGCCCTGGTGAGACCAGAGCCGGTTGTTACAGCGATGACCTCACACACGGTTTTCAGTCCTGCCACTGTAAATTACCTCTGGTAGCAGCCTCAGGCTTGATCCAAAGTGGGACTTTGATGCTGCAACACTGAGTGTTATATTGTGGGGCTTTCATGTGGCTGGCCCAAGGTAAGCAGAGAGCTCTGCCAGTGCCCCGGCCCCGGATGGGAGGGTGAGGAGCAGAGGCAGGAGCTCAGCTTGCTGTCAGGAAAGCTGCTGTGGGATCTCCACCAGCACGTAGCTGCCTGTTACACCCTGGATTCCAAAACCAGAGCCTGTCTCTCTTCTAAAACATGGTAGAAGAGTAGGTGGGGGTGGCCTTTTGAACAGGAGCCTGCTGATTAAAGCACTCCCCCAGGCTGTGGGAAATCTGCTCCCTGGCTGCTGTTACCTGAGGGAACCCAAACTCACCTCCCAGAGAGTTTCCTGAGCGATGTGTCTCTCTGCTCCCTGCCGTGCAGATACTGACCCTGCTGGGGAACTGGAGGATGAAAGAGAACCAGAGGTGAGATAGGCTAGAAACCAAGAGTAAGACAGTGCTTCCAAGGACCACAGTGACTTGTCTTTCCAAGGGCCACCTCGTTCAAAACTCTGCTATGCATAGAGTAGGAACTCCTCTTCAAGGCAGGAGATACTTGGCACTGCTGAGGCTGGGGTGCTGCTTTGGCACATGGAGAAGCAGAGCTTTAGGTGTTCCCACAACTTGAAGTTCATATGTGGAGGCACCTGTAGAATGCTGATAGCAGCTGAGTTGGGGCTTATGGATCCACAGTCTTGGAATTTGGTGGAATTTGGGTATTTTGAATCTATATTCTTGTCCTGACTATGATGATCAGATACACTTCTAGGACTGTGTAAACAAAATGATCATGCCAGGGCCTTTAAAGCACAGCTGGCTGAGAAATCCTTTACAAGTAGGGCTGAGTAAAAATAAGAGTATTTCCTCCTAATGAAAATTTATATTTAGTCTGAGCTGGGACAACATCACAAATAGTAACAAGTTCTCAAGGAACAAACAAACCCAGGAAATGACAGTTCAAAATTCTATGTTGCTGGTAAAAGGTTATTCTTTTTTCAGGTTCTGAAGTAGCCCAAGGAAATTGTAGCACATTCATCTCTCTGGGATCCAACTGGCCACATATTGGACTTTATGATGTAAACATCCCTGCTGAGTACATCACCCTGGGCTCCACTGTAGTCATTGTACATAGAGGCATTCCTAGAATTACATTCACTTCATGCTAAAGGAAACTTTTAAATAGGTCAAATGAATGATGCTCTGGAGGTGTAGTTGTCCAAAGTTATCTGACATGAATCCTACCTCTTGTATATTTGCTTTTGCCCCATGGCCAGGGAGAAGGACCTCTGCTGGGGTGTAGGTGCTGTCATGCTCAGTCAGATGGAGGGATGGTTCCTTATTGGAAGTATTATCTGACCGAGGATTCCAGATCAGCTGCAGTTACAGATGAGATAGTGAAGTGTAAGGTCATCTCCTCTTAGCCAAACACTCCCAGATCCACCCCTTCAGCTCACCACAGCAGTTATCACACTGTAGGCCATTAATAAAGGTCATTTTTTAAACTAACAATAGCAAATGAAACAGTTCTGGCAGAACTTTTCTGAGAAACTGTCATTCATGAAACTTTTTACAAATACTTGTCAGTTGTCCAAGTACTCTTAGGAAGGGAAGAAGGAAGAGTGCTGTGATCTCACAAGTCATTGATGAGCTGAAGTCATTCTGGACTTGATCTGAATATTTTTTTTCTTTCCTCTAAACTATTTGACCCACACTACTTTGCATACGCTTGTGATAGACTCAAGCTCCTTTCTAAGTAATTCTTGCATTTCCAGATGAGTGAACAGCTGCCAGGAGCACGTGTGTGTGTTTGCATGAGTCTTTGATAACTGTAATCAACAAATGTATTTGAAATAGACCAGAACTTCATCAACATCTAGCCTGCTAGTTCTGCTAGCTCCTTGGAACCCAGGAGTTCTTTTAAAAGGCTGTATCTTCTTTAATGTGTTGTGTGAGCTTGTAAGTAGGCAGATGTGGATGCTGGACAGTAACAAGCTTAAGATCATGCCTTGCATCCTTGGGATGGTCACTTGAATTAAAACCTTGGATTAGAAATAAGTCTTTGAATGACCTGCACACTAATAATATACCATCAATTACTGTGATATTTCTCTGTCCAGGCTACATAGTTGGGAATATTCAGGTGTAAATGTAACAGTGGAGAGACTACCCCCTCCTGGCATG
Source organism: Brachypteracias leptosomus (assembly GCA_013401335.1). Lineage (NCBI taxonomy): Eukaryota > Metazoa > Chordata > Aves > Coraciiformes > Brachypteraciidae > Brachypteracias > Brachypteracias leptosomus. Next base: position 78,518 of record VYZX01010810.1, read on the forward strand.
GTAGACAAACGGGCAAAGATCACCCAGCCTGAGTGGTTCAAGTGAGCTGGGGCCATACGTAGAGTCTAGACTGCTCTTGATCCAGTGTGTTATTGATGATAATAATAATAAAACAGGCTGCTTGTATGCAAAGGACCTGGGGCATTTCACAAAACACAACCAAACACAACCAAACACAACAAATATTTTCCATTAAGAACTGCAACGTGCCCCAGTGAAACTGGAAACTGGCAAGAGAGCAAAAACTACCTCCTAAACACCTAACAAAGCCCAAAGATAGAGCAGTCACCCACAATTCATTAGACTCCTGCCCATGCCAACCCCTCCTGGCATCCTGACATCAGAGGGAGGTTTTTCCCACCCCGATGGGAGGAAGATGAAGCTGGGAGGGAGCTGTAGGAGAGGTCTGGCTGAGGGAGCAGGGACAGCAGTGTGCTCAGCTCTGCTGGCTTGGATTGGGCTGGAAGATGCATTTCTCAGAGCCATTTGCAGCTAGATTAATGCTGTTGCTGCCTTCAGAATTTAAACTGCCTTTTGCTGGAGGAGGGTGATGGTGAGAGGGGAGTCCTCTGTGCTGACACTTAGACCTCAGCTGCAGCAGGAGATCTGGATTTGAAGCAGCTTGTGGTGTAAAGGAATTCTGTACCACCTCCTTATGGTTTTCCTTGATGTCTTGCTCTTTGTACATATTCTGGCAAACTCTTGTTATCTCAGCCAAAAGGTGATCAAAATAAGCTTTGATTTTTTTTTTTAAATTTTTTTTTTAAGGTAGATATTTTCGAATCTGCAAAGCTGATAAAGTCACTGGTTCTCCAAAAGGGTTGTCACACTGGAGACATAAGTACTCTTTCGTTTGGGTTGAAAGGGAGCTGAACTGCTCAGAAAATGTGCTGCTTTTAAAATGTCTGCAATTCTTCCTGCAGCTTGTAAATCCCCATCCGTACAAACCATGGTCTTTCGTGGCAAAACTGCTCTAGGAGGCTCCCCAGCACTGCAACACACTGTTTCTCTCCCAGTTGTTTTGGGTGAGGGTATGGTCTGAATTACTGTGTTACAAAAACACCACCCCACAAACAGCTTTCCCTTCCAGTGACCAGAATCTGCAGTTTTTCCCCATTTTAGCAGGCAATGTTGCATACTGCATCAGATCAAAGCCCCAGGTCCATCCCTGCCATGCACTGAGAAGGAGCAGCTATCACAAAGGTTGTTTGTTCCGTCCAGGAAGGGAGAATAAAGATTCCAAATGGATTGGAGAAGAAAAGCACGATCATTAAGAGGTGGCCTTTGGTGTGGTCACCTCTGTTGAGATTCAGCCGAACAGAACGTTGCTGTTGTCTCTACTTGTTCTGAAATGGCCCCACCCTGTTCATTTGTGGAGAAGAATGGATCAAAGTGAGCTTGAAGATAGACAAAGTTTATAAAAACAGAAAACTCATTTTCCCATACGTTCTGTGGTGCCCGAGGCAGAGGTATTGATTGTAAGGCAACCGAAACAAGCTAAGCTGTTCTTGCCTTCCCCGTGTTTGAACACTTGCCATTGTGCAAGAGGCAGTGGAACAGCCCAGAATGACGCACCAAGTGCAGTACAAACGAGAGACAAAAGGAGCTGAATTGTTTAAATAAGGCAAGGCTCTGAAATGGGGATTCAGATGGGATTTCAGCCTCTAGATGCTTCACAGAAAGGGGAAAAAAAAAATCATTAAGTTGCTGAGTGGTTTTGTCTTAGCTGTCAGTTCATGTGGCAACTCTATACTGGATAAATAAAAGTGTGTTTGGGTTTGATTTTTTTTAATGTGAAGAGTCAGCGCACTTTGCACAGACCCATTAACTGGTCTATTACAAAACTTGTGCTGGATCCAAGAGTAGGATGCTGAGGAGAAAATGAAAAGGATCTTTTGTAATAGAGAGTGTCTCTCTTGCCCTGCTTTGGGCTGGTGGAGTCTCTCTGGCACGATGGGCTCAGAGAGGGGCATTGGTGACTTCAGGGACACTAAAGAAACAGGCTCTCTGCCTTGGCTACTTGTATTTCCCCTAGGAAACTGTATTCAAGGTGTTTTGCAGAATCAGATGCACTGAAAATTTGCAGAGCTGATGCACAATGTGTGTATTGCCTAACCCTTGCTGTTTTTTACAGTTCTGCCTCTACACCCCCTCAGCAGCAGCATGTATCTGCTGCTCATCTCCTGTCCACAGCGCTGGTTTGTGGACAGCCCATCAGACATGCTAGAGAGTCCACTAACCTCCTTGATGTGTCCAGGCATGCCCAGGCCCACGTGTTCCAGCTGTGTCAGCACCTCCGTGAGCTGCTTGCTGCTTGTATGGTCATGAAGCCGGTGCTGGAGAGGACTTTGAGGTTGCCCTCTGTGGGGTGCATGGTATATACAGGGTGGACAGATCTGTCCAGAGATGAAAGTGCTTCTCCAGGGGTATCTTATTCTATTTGAGGGAGCGGAACAAGTTCTGCTGGTGTGAGATGCCCTGATACTGGTGTAACTGTATCCTTGCTAGGAAGATCCCCATCCCTATCTGGTGTACTTCTACTGCTGCTGTTTTACTGGTATGGACCAGCAGTTAAGTGACTTGCATTGCTGGGGCAGCATAGAGGAGCCTCAATGAGGGAATAAATGGTATTTACACCCGACTGAAGGCTTCTAATGCAGCAAAGGGCAGGAGGAACGTAAGGAACTAGGCTCCCAACTTGTGTGGAGCCATGTTCATGCCCAAGCCTCTCCAGCCCCTCCCTTGCATCCACCTGGACATGTGCTTCTTCAGTAAGATAACTTGTGTTCACTTCCCAATGTGCTGACTTTGGAGTAAGAGGAGGGAGAACCAGTCAAATCAGATATGTTCTTTTTTATTTTAATTAACTCATCTGTATTTGAAGGTGGTGAAAACTCAGCTTCAGGCTCCTCTTGTTAATCCCATGCTCTGGGAAAAGTTCCAGTCTGATTTTAGCTTTGCTCATAACAGAAAGCTTGTATTGGTTCCTTAGCCCTATAATAAATTGTGAATTCTGTCATCAGCTCTAATGGTACAATGAAATTTCAACAGTTGCACAATGAGCCATGTTCTTGTCTTCTAAGGTCCACGGCTGAACGTCCAGCTACTGCTGGGGAAGGCGATTGCTCCAGGGAGCTTTCCTTGGGATGAGAGGGGGTTTGCTGTTACTGAGAATTCCCATTATGCCTCAAGGGGCTCTGTCCTGCTCCGTGTCTTCTCCAGCAGTGCGAGATCTGCCACCTCAGTGCAGATCAGTAATAATAATAAGCTTCAATTCTCCCTGCAGGTCCCATCCACAGGATGATTCCTCTCAAACCCATCAATAGCTGAAGTCCTCACATCCATGACTGTATTGGGTCCCCACACAGACTGGGGTAAATTATCTGTGGCATTTACTGATTTGTGTTTCCTCCCCATGTCACCAAATTAGTCTCATCCCTGGGGTGTTTAATAGAACAGGCTGACCAGGTTTTGCTTCTTGGTGCTTTTACTAAGGATTAACAGCATCAGGCACTTCCAGTTTTGTCACCTTCTGGCACAGAGAAAGCCAATGGCTAAGGAAAAATGATTCCTGCACTGGTGGATATATATATATATATTCATATTCCACTTGTGCAGAGCATCTCAGGAGATAGAGGGAAGATAGCCCCATCTCCAAGGATGCTGAGATGCTGCAGTAGCAGTAACTTTACCAGCTCTTCAAGTGACTTAATCCTGTGCTGGGAGTCAAGCCACAGAATTAGATGGCTGCAGCAAAAATGTAAAGGCCTTTCTCTCCTCTCACTCATATAGCTGAGAATCAGAACTGTTCTTGTGTTGTCTTTTCTTAGAGTTGTCTCTGCGCTTCATTGGTGGCATTTAATGAAATCCCTTTGGGTTTGTGGAAATCATCTCACCAATGCTGCATTGCTGCTTACTAGGACAGCCAGCATGTGAGATGGATAAATAAAGCACCCAAACGGTAGTGAACTAGATGCTTGTAAGAATTCTGGTTTGTCACCTTCCATTTTTATGTTTTCCACAGGAGATGTTCTAGCTAGAGATTCACAGGTTTCTTTTAAAGAACCCTGATCTGTGGAGTTTCTGCTGGGTGGTGCAGCTCCTGTTGGATCCTGTCAAATTTGTGGGTGCAAAGCACATTCCCCACTTCAATCCTTGCTGACTAGGGCTTCTCCATTTCTTCCCTTGCCATCTGGAATGTGCTGGGCATGATGCTCAGTCAGAAAAAAACGTGTTTTTTTCTATAACACTTGGCAGGGAGCTGGCACCAAGAACCCTTTGTTGCCAGAATCCGTGTTCTCTGTGGGGGTGGCTCAGATGGCACCAAATTAACTCAGACTTAAAAATTAAAAGTATTTATGGTAATTTTTATTGATGGTAAGTAACTATCCCTACCTCTAGGGCAAGTAATCAAATTAGCTCTAAAAAACAGGAAAATGGGCTTCTCTTAATGGCCCTTTGTTATTGTGAAGCCTTCCTTTTGTCCATTCCACAATAATTCTTCTTCAGCTTACACAATGCCTGGCTCCTAGGAGTCAAGACTGTAGGAGAAAAGGCATATCTCTACTCCTTATACATATTTTAATTTCTTGGTCAAATTAGATAGAGTCATGGGGTAAGAGACGAAAAGATTTTAGGTGTCTGCAGTTTTAATGACTGTGAATATCTGGTCAGAAAAGAGGGACCCCTGTTGATGCCTTATTCCTCCCAGAATGCTCCTATTAAAGTGAAGGACTAGCATTAATGATGGATCCCAGACCTAGCCCAGGACCACAGCCCTCTGACCAGTTGAGACATGGAGCTCCACATCAGAGGCAGCATCACTACCACTGGTGCAGACCAATGGCTGAGCCCATGGACAGGATGATCCCAGTGGCTGTAGCTGGGGGATGTGGAGCTGGCATCTGCAGGGAGCAGCTTCACCCCTTGTGTTGCTCATAAAACAGCTCGATGACCTTCTGCCTATTAGTTCCCTGATGCTTCACCCGCTCTGTGAGGACTCCAAGAGCAACAGGGAGAATGTCAGCCTGGTGAATCACTGTTGGTGGCGTCCTCCACGTTGTCCTTATTTGGGCAGCCATTTTTGCCCAGGTATGCTGAACATCCACCGAGTGCCTGGTACTAAGCCCTCAGACACTCAGACAGGTGTCTCCAAAGACGTTTGGGAGACTGACTCCAAGGTTCATGAACTAGATCTTTAAATAAGTCAAAAGAATGTAGACGTGGGATTTGGGACCAAATTCCCCTAGGCTTCTTTACTCTCTAAAGGCAAGATATTCAAATACTCTTGACCAAATTAGGCTAATTAGAGTCCTTCATCTTACCCCTGCAGCGTATCTATTGTACTTGTCTAATGAGTGTACTGTTCAACCACGTCAGGGATCTTTGTTAATTTAGTGGGAATAAGGAATTAATCATCAGCATCTCTGTTGAGATGTTTGTGTTTACCATCAACATGCCCAGTAGATGTGCAGATGTTAGCCTGATGTGAAATTACAGCTAGACATCACCTTGCACTTGGCCTGCTCGTTAACCCACCTCTTACAGGTCCTGGGGACAGTGTCTGGCACAGGGTCAGAGATTTCCAGATGTGCTGGTGTTTGTTTAGGGAATGTGGTTGGGGTAACATCCCGAGGAGAGAGGCTCAATCCATGCTTGGGTTTGCAGGCTTGCAGCTTGGGTTTTGACTTCAGTGTTCTCTGGAGTACCATGCAGCTTTGTCTCTCATTGGTGTATCTGGGGTAAAACCCTGCATCAGGTGATGGGGCTTTGCCAGATGGCTCTCCCAGTTAAGAACTGGGTAAGTGGGGATTCTTTTCTTTGCTTCTTGGTTTCCCTAGCAGCCCTAAGAGCTCTAAATCCTGCAGTTCACTGCAGCATCCTTTTTGTCTCTTTCTCCAGAAGTCAGTGGACCTCTTCTTTCCTTCATTTGTCATTTTTATTCCCATTTTTATACCCAGTCAAGTGCCATTCCTGTTAGTGTGTGTGCATGTGTGATGCCGCACACTTTAATAAAACCCCACAAAACCCAAACCAAACCCAGAAAACCCCAGTTCTTTGTTCTGTGTTTGTCTCTGGGGGAGTGTATCAGTGAATTCCATTGCTGACTTTCTGCTCAGCCCTTTTTCACTGGGTTATATTTGAAAGGCTTTTTTGGAAGAGATGCTTCTATTTTGGTTCATTGTTTGTGTTGTTCCCCTATTGTTCGTCTAGTGCCAGTATTTCATTTGGATCCAAATGGATCCAAACAAACAAATCCTGACTGTCCTGTGGCAAAGAGCTCCAAGGTGGATGAAAGCCAAGGAAGCCTTGGCACTATCAGTGGTGTTTAACAGTGCTTTCAGCACCGTTTTCAGTGGAGAAAGTCTACTGAGAAAGTTTGTATGGTGGTTTATAGAAATGTTGATAATTGCAACGGAATATATTGATTTTTGTTTGAGGGAAAAAAGAGACAGAACACCTGACCTAGCTGCTCATCTGTTAATATTTGCCCAGGAGGGTATTTTGTGAAATACAGAGATGTCATATGGATTTCTTTTTCCCTCTCAAAAAAGGTGTTTATTCCTCAATGGCACAGTTACTCATAGGTACTGAAGCCGTGGTTTGGAATATAATCTAGAGGTCACCCAGCCTTGGTGGCCACTCACATCTGTCAGAGGTCTTACCTTCCTCAGGGTTCACTCCTAACGTCAGTGGGGTTACAGTGGAGTGAGGTGAACGGGTACAGGAGCTGATTCAGGCCTGAGGAGTCCAGCGCCCAGACCTGGTGACAAAAAGCATCACTCCAGCTCAGGAATGACTCCTCTCTCCCATCTCTTCCTTGCTGCTGCCCCACTGACCATTCCTTCATGAATGATCATTATGTTTGCAGACCAGTTTGTTCCTGGTGTAGCCCCACTGGGAGCGATGCTCTTACACCAGAGACCTTGGACATTTTTCCCGTGCTGGTCACATGGGCCATGCAGAGAGAGGCTCTTCCCACGCAGAGCATTTGCACAATGCTTTCCTGGAACTGGAAGGTGAAACACATCTCGCCTGTTGTGCTCCAGGCGCTTCACCCGATGAGCCAGAGCCCTGCTTGCTCCCACATTAGCTGGGTTAGATCCCCAGTGACACTCCTCTGGCTCTAGCACTGCCGGTCTGTCTTCACCTTGTACCTGTTCACCATCACCCAAGACAAGGGGCTGGGCTGGATGGACTTTTGCTTGGCCCATATGAGCTATTTTTATATTGTTTTGAGCAGCTGGTGTGGTTTCAACAGGAGCACTGGGGGATGTGCCAGGAAAATTGATTTGGAGGTGTTTGAAAAGGATTGTGAAGAACGTTCCTGAAGTGCAGCTGTAGTTGGTAGCTCATGATGACAATTAGCACTGTCTTGGAAACATCTCTGTGATCAGCTTTTACATGGTCTATGCACCTAGTTGGTTTCTCCCCAGGCTGTGTCACCAAAGGGTCCTTTGACTGCCCATTATCATCCCTGGGTTGAGCCAGGTTGCTGCTGGACCTCCATGTCCTCTGCTTTTGTCCTTGCTGCGTGGGATGCTAGAGCTGTTTCTGCAGAAATGGGAGGACTCATCTCCTTCACTCCCTGGGGAGGTTCTTCAGCCTCCCAAGCAGTGGAGCACTGCTATTTCTTAAGACGATTCCTCCACAGTTTGAAAGGTATCACTGATTTATAGCATTTTTTTCATTGCACCTATCCCAGGCTCTGGGCAATTGTCCTGTGAGGGATTTCTTTTCCACTCTGTTCTCTCCCTGATTATTTTAAATATGTCTTGGTTCCAAATAATCTTATGAAGGGAATTTCACCTTCCTGGTTCCTCCTCAAGTCGGGTTCTGCCTTTGTTATCAGATGCTGAAACAAAATCTATTAGAGGCTGCTGAGGAGATGTTCACTTGGAGGCACAATCAGGGGAAATTAGTGCCCAGGAAAGAAGTAACTGGGTCACGAGTCTCAAACACATACAACCCTCTTAATATGCTTCAGTTATTTGAGTTAGGTAAAAGCACGTGAGAGCAACACAAAGCAAACTGCTGACAAGTGGAGATGACAAATGATGAGGTGTTTATTTATCCAGGACCTGGTTTATCTATTTACTTGCCTAATCCCTGCAGAAGATCTGTTTTGGTGATAAATCCAGCCAAAGCCTCCCCAGCCTCTCCTTTGGTCAGTATCCAATGGGTTGCTGGTGGTGACCAAAACTTCCCCTCACTGGTGGTAGAGTCAATGGAATGTCCCAGTCCCCAGGGGGTTGTGGCTTTGGGGGGGGGGGGGGTCNCCCTCACTAGGTTGTGGGTAATGAAAGGAGTACAGGTTACTACATTTCAGTGTTTTTCTTGGTCAGGCCCATGCGTAGCCCTCTTGCTAATGGGTGTCACTGGTTTTGTATAGAGGGTACATGAAAAAAACCCCTCTGATAGGTAGCAAGTGTACATGTGAGTCTGAGCTGCACTCAGAGTGACGTTGGTAATAAATATTAACCACTTCCTTTGAAAAAATACCTTTAATTGCACTCATCATCAGTGGGGGAAGGAACAGCCCTACCTCGTATTATTTATGAATTAAAGGCGTGTGCTGGAGAGGTTCGTGCCACAGCCAGGAAAGAAAACACACACATGAAAATAAGGAGGGGAAAAGAGCAGCAAGTAGTCATCTCCATGCAGGTTTGAAGTGGTAAAAGAGGGACACATTCACATTGCACTGCTATTTTATAAGGTCTTAAACCCTCATTTTGCCAGCTGAAAAAAAAAAAAAAAAAGTATATATATATTTTTAGCATAAAGAATTATGGCAGAAATTTGGTTTGTATTTTGAGGTGAAATAGAGAAACAAAAATGTTTTAATGTGACATTAGAATGATGCCCCCGTGCAGCTAATCCAGGGTAATTCCATATCCTGGCCTCTGTCACTGAGTCCAGGATACATCTCGTGGGTTCCCACCTCCCAGTCATGCTGTACTGGTGCCCCACATCTCCCTTTCTCCACTGCTGCCTGGCTCCTCTCTCCAGCATCTGGCTCACACTGGTCCAGAGCAACCAGGAGCCTCAGCTGTGGAGGGAAAAAATCTGTATTTCCCTCCTGTTCCCAGGCTGAAGGATTTTCAGCTGCTCTTTGGGGCAGAGGCATGAACAGTGTGAACACCCAGGGCCCATCAATTGCTCGTTGAAATTGCACCAGGGATGTAATTATTCAGTGTGCTCAGCTCGCAGCTCTGCTAAAAGTGCAGGCAAGAGAGAAAGCAAAATGAATTATGTAGAGCACAGTAAATCTTCTCTTACTCAACACCTCCAGAGCCTATATATGGCTCCCTTTTTAGGATTCGGCGTGGGCTTATTGTAGAGCTTAATGGCTGAGTTACCCAACCGTAATGAGCCCACACTCCTCATGTGTCTGTAGCGCCAGGGACTTGGATCCTGACGTGAGCATTGCAGGGAGCTCCAGCACTCTGCCACAGCAACACGGGGACAGGCTGGGCTGGGTGGTGCTGCCATTGACAGGGTAAAACTCCTCGCAGGTCGTGAAGCTTTTTCTCACTGGGTCCTAAATGTAATACCTGAAAATCCTAACTTATGTTTGGGTGGATTTCTAGAAGTGCCTGTTCTTGTTTGTATTAGAAAATATGTTAAATATGGGTTTGTGCCCTTAGTAAAGTACATAATTCTCGGCTTCTTTTTAGGGTTTCTTGGTGAGGAAAGTGGTTCTGCTAAGGACTGCAAGCTTGCAGCAGGAGTCAGCTCTTCAGAGGGAGGACTAAGGCACCTGCTTCATGTTTGCCATGCCAAACAGCTCCTCAGATTTCAGCCTCTGGACTCCAGAACCACTCAGCTGCCCTGCCTTGTTTTGACCCCTTTATGTTTGTGAGGATGCTACTTTTACCAGGAGTTTTCTGACCCCCTCTCCTCAGGTTGAGGAGTACATATTTGTATCACAGATCATTTTTCAGTCTCTCTGAGCCGCATCTCTGCTGAGATTCCTTTTGTGTCTGTCTGTGCCCACCGTGCTGGGGTCGCTGAAGGCAGAGCCAGGGACCCAGATCTTGCAGAACAGAACATTTGCTGCTCTGCAGGAGGCTGAGGCTGCTGCAGGTACATCCCTCAGTAAATGTAATCCCGTGCTCACGAGTTCAGTGCTGTTTACATGCAAGGCAAGCGTGTTCCCTCGGGAGGTGGGGAAATAAAGCTCCCTGCCTGCTGATAAAGAGGCACAAACCAGTGTTGGCACAAGGATTTCTGAATCTGTTTGGGAGTCCTATCATGCGCTGTTATAATAAGATAGCTGGAAGATAGTAATATTGTAGAGCTTAATGAAATTTCAGCGTGCACTTTTAATTGATTTCGGCAAGGGAGACCTTTTCAAAGCAAATATAGCTATTAATCTAATTAGTGTTTCAGCTAATATACCGAAATTATATTTGTATATCAATATATCTGACAAATATTTGTACGAGATAGGCATTTCAATGACTACTCAGCTGAAATGAACCAATTAACTTCTTCCATTGTAAGGGCCCTGTTTCCTACAGCTGTACTTTGCAGTTCATTTTCCAGAGTGAGCGCTTAAACTGGGCTTGCTAAGGCCACAGTTAATCTGAAATAACTGGCTTTTCTTTTTCCCCCCAAGTGCTCTGGGCAGTTGGACACTGAGCAACGCTGCTCTTTGACTCTGCAGCCTGGGTTCTGTGAGGATCCAAGTCACCAGGTCCCTGCAGAGCGTGGCAAGAACCTTTAGGAATGGGGTGGTGGTTGGCTCTGTACTGTTGCTCTTTCTGGATGGAGCCAAGTGTGTGGCATGACATGCTCTGGTACCTTGTTCTTCTGACTATCCAGCATGGGAACCAAGTTTCTTTTTCTCTAACCAACCAAAATGATGTTGGGTGGTGGGTCTCATTCCCAGATGGGGCCAGGACAAGGCTGTGGCTGAGACCCAGGTGCTCAGAAGCATTCCAGGGTTTGCTGCTTTAGTCTTTCTCATACCTCTGCCACATGCACCTCCTGGAAATTAATGGATTCCATCTTTGGACAGAAAGATTACCTGTTTTTTTTTTCTACTCAAATTCAACCTTCATTTTGAATCTTCCTTGCTCTGTGTGAAGTCTTTCTACCTCTGAGAGAATTAGCTCTTATGTTGAGCTTCAGTGTAGTTCTGGCAGTTCTCATGGGTCCTCTGTTACGACTCACAGTATCATGCTCTTCCTTTGTGTCGATTAAGTAGCTGGTGGATTCTCTCCACAGGAGCCTAAAAAATCCATGCTGGGACTTCTGTTCCTTTTGCATTGTGCCAGCTTAGTGATTTCTGCTGAGAAAGGTCAGAGACACAATTTTCAGGAGCGATGTAAATACAGGAATTTCTCTGTGTAATGAGCCTTGCAGTGGCATTGCAGGGAGCAGCTGCTTGAATCACCAGCCTGAAAACACTTTGCTCTGGTGCATGTTATGGAAAAGAGAGATTGCAACCAAGAACATGTGCCTTAGCCAGCTGGTTTTGCAATGAGCTCCTGTACCATAGGCTGCTAATAATGAAAAGTGATAAATGTCCAATTCTATTTTACAGGTTTCCTTTTCTCACCTTGTGCAGCAAAAGGAAATATCAGGACAAGCTTCTGCTGGGAGGTGGTTTCTGGTCCGTGTCTGTAGCACAGATGCAGGTCTGAAGCTGTAGATGCTTTGGAGGCTCTTAATTTTGTTTCTTAAGAAAATATTTCACTGCAGTCAGAGAAAAGGGACTGAAATACTTTTCTAGCCTTATATTTTTCTGGTTTCATAAAAGCCTACGTTTGGCTTGAGGATATGGACCTCTAAATGGAGTAAACTACTGTTATTATTAAAAACACCTTCCTGGAAAGAATTCAGAGATGTTCAAGACTATTCTTTTTTTTTTTTTTTTTCTCCCTGGCACAGTATTCTAATTAACTCCCAACCATTTCTTGAGTAATGTTTTTAAGGTTACTAGCTTGGCTGGGTATTTGGTAATAAAAATTACACCCCATGTCTGCAATAGGACCACTAATTTAAAATAGCCCTTCGATTCAAACTGACCTGTTTGCCAGCATAACTAATGAAGTGTCACTTTAATATTTAAAGTGCTGTTCTTTCAAGGTAATTGCTATTTACTGGTAATCCTTCTTCATTTGATGGTTTATTAGGTACCTATAGGAATTTCAATTGGGCAACTGAAAAACTGTAATTGTCTAGCATAATGCTTTGCTATAAATATGCCTGGGCACCTGTTGAGGGAAGGGGTTTTGGTTCTGTTTTTAAGGAAGTTTTTGTTTCTGTTTTTTCCCCTGTGAAGGAATGGGGAAGGCTGATTTGGGAACGAGATTTTACCTATTAATAAGATATTAGGAATGAGCCAAGAGATTTTACCTATTAATATTAGGAACGAGCCAAGAGATTTTACCTATTAATATTAGGAATGAGCCAGCAGAAGGGGACTGGCATCCTAAGGAATGCAGGGACTTGTTTTGGCTGATTCTGCACCCACCCCCGTGGGCATCCACATTCCAGCAGCCCTGGCAGGGCTTGGCTCTCCTGGGGCAGGGGGAGATGCGGGAGATAGGCAGAGGGAGAGCAGCCAGGAAAGAGCTCATCTGAGAAGGCACCAACCCAGCATCCTCTTAGAAAACAGAAATCATAGTGGGAAATAAAGCAGCTGGCAAAATAAACAAATCACTTGCTTGTCCCTTTTCTATTCTGGCTTGTTAGTGAATATCTTTTCTCCATCATTCATCATAATGCTTTATTTGTCCCCACCAAAATATAGCTATTTAAATTAACCTTCTGGCTGAAGAGATGTGGAGTTTTTGTGATGTCCTCCACAATCTGATAATGCGTTAGAAAAGGGCCAGGAAACACCTTTCTGAGATATTCCTGCTTGCTTTTGTTGGTGCTTAATGAAAGAGCTGTCGGGGTGGGCATTGCAGGTCATAGTCTTATTAACCTTCTCTTTCTTCCCACTTGTGACTGGTTCTTTCTGTCAAAGCCTGAGTCCCCAGCTCTCTGTCCTGAAATGATTTTTAGGAGTGTTTCTGTGACACTTGTGTGTGCCTGTTTACCTTTATCAGTAATAGCTGTTGAACGACGTTTGGATTCAATGACCCTAAAAGCAAGAGCTCTTGTATCTGCCTTTGTGTTTGCCTGGTGTAGTGGCAGCACTTCAATTGCTCCTGACTCTATCATTTTCACATCTGTAGGCTGGGAGCTAAGAACCAAGCAGCCTGTGTTCCACCAGCTGGTGCAGGACTTTTTCGTGAAGCAGGCACCTCCAGTTCCCAAGATTAGGAGCTGATTTGTTGACACCATCTTCATTTCAAAAGTTAAAAAAAATAGTTGGAAGCAGCCATGGAAATTTCCCCCTTGATAGCTAAAGTTTAGCCAATTTGTAGTCAACCAAAACTGGAGTGCTTGGAACAGGAGCTGTTGGGCAACCCTATCTGTTGGTAGCTCTACCAGTGCTTTTTCTCTGCTGGAATTTAAAGACAGCAGTCGTGTTCCTCCTCAAAGACCCAGCAGGTTGGGTTTGATCAGTGGCTTGCCCGTGCTTGGGCAATGGGGATTGTGAAGATGTCTGTCTGCAGCCGAGCTCCGGGCTGGTGGTGGCTCCCGTGGGAGGTGTGGATGTGCTGTGTCATCTGCTCCTCGGAGCATCACCTGCTGGAGCTTTGCCAGGTGACTTCACCAGCCCACTCAGGCTTGCTACTGGATTCTGTATTTCTGCAGCAAGGAGACGGCACAATACCCTGGCTCTCCATGGGTGAGTTAATGAGGTGTCTGCCCACGTCGCCGCTAACGATGGTTGCCAACACACCAGCCTCTTTAAACGGCCCGTGCAGCTCTATCCATGCACAAACCACAGACACTTCTGTCACGGTTGCCAGACTTTGTGCAGACACTTAATGAAAAGCATTGTTGCAATACACAGAATGTCAACTGATTTTGTTGATTTTTCATAATTCTTCATATCTGTGCTAATCTTGTTTTGGTCCCCAGGTTTGATGAGTTAATCCTGAGATGTTCTGGTCTGGGATAGATCCAAGCATGGTGCCCTTTGTGTGGGCAGATCCAGGCGGGATCAGACCTCAATTCAGGTTTGCTGCTTTATTAGTTATTAATTTAGATCCAGTACTTGAAAACAGATTCAAAAGTGGATGTTCTCACTGAAAAGTGCTGTTTTAAAAGTACAGAGGGAAGTCCTCCAGAAAGGTGGGACACACTGCTGGGTGTGTGTCTGTGGGAGCACGTGTGTCGTGTGGGTCTTGTGTTCACTCCCACCAAAAGCTCTATACTTTATTTTTTTAATGTATATTTATATATAATTTCTCTGATGTAGAAGCTTCTCTATATGCTAATAGAAAACTCAAAGAGGAGAAGAGTTTTTCTTTGCACTCTTAAACTGTTTTGCCCCCCCCTCTTCCCCGTTCTCCTGCATCAGAAAACCCTCTTTCAGAATAAGAGGGAAACAGACGTAGTGAACTGCTCTGAAGGGAGCTCATGACATCCCAAACTGTTGTGGTGGTTGCTTTTTCTTTCTGTCATGGTGTGAGCTCACAAATACCATTCTGAGCTCCTGAGGCCCTTTCTCCACTGACTTAGCTCCCCTAACGTGCAGAGTCAATGGGAAACTTTGCGAAGGCTTAAATAAATATATCCATTCAAATTGAGCTGGCTTCCAGCAGCCAGGGCTCCCATTATCTCATCTTGTTCCAGCCAAAACGCTTGCGTGAAGCAACCCAAGTGTACCAGAGTAAACAACCTTGTGTTACACATTTATAAACACCCTGCCTTGCCCACAACGGTTCTGTGCTTGAATAAGGAGCTCTCTTGCCATGAATGGAGCAGTGAGGAGGTGCCATTGCCCTTGTGTAGGTGGTTCTATCAGTGGTGGAATGTGGGGGGAAGATGCTGAGAGGTGTCATTCCTGTCCATCCCTGGTCTGTGTTCAGAGAAAGAGAAGTCGGAGGGTGACAAATCCTTCCGTGGTGGGTCCTGTTTCTCACTTGATTCTTAGGAGTATGTTCTTCTCATGCTAAGTAGTGCAAGTGGGAGGGTTTCTCTCCTCTCTCAGGAGTTCAGGAAAGAGATTTATCTTCATCCTTCCCTTTTCTCTCATAGACTCTCAGGGTTTGTCCCGTTTCCTGATGGCTCCTCTCGTGCAGTCCCATCCTCAGAGGGCTGTGTAACCCTGGCTCCTAACACTGAAGACTGGCACAGCTGCATTCCTGCAACGTCTGGTTTCTGGCCACTGAAAAGCTGAGATGTGGAAGGCTGAGTCAGGGGGAGGGTGATGAGGGGTTTGCAGACCGTGGAGACTCGATACATGCTGGGAGGAGAGGTCATGCTTGGTGCTTGCTGTGTCTGGTGTGGGCATTCTCCTGTGAAGCACCTGTTGCCTTCTGCTTTCCAGCTGCCCTCTGGTGCTGGGCTCTCTTGTAGAGGGAATGGAGGGTGCTATATATGGGTAAGCTTCTGCTCAGTCATGTTTCCCTTTCGCCTGAGCACCTGGTCCCTTCTCCACAGCATTCCCACGCTTTGATTTCTCACCAGTCCTCACACTTGTGTGTCCCAGAGCTTCAGCAGGTCCATGGCTCCCACTGATCCTGCTGACAAAGCACTGCTTTTAGTGTCAGCCACAGTTCTCCATGCTTGGTATCAAATTAACTCAGCTTGAAAGCTTCTGATGAGGTTTTGTTGGCTTGTACCATGTCCTTTTTTATGAGGGCCCAGATTTGTTGATCTCTCTCTCTGCTTAATTACAGTAAAGAGAAGTCAGGAGTATCTGTGATGGTTGTTCCTGGTTGCACTCTATCATCTCTTAGAGAAGTGCATTTTTGCAACTCTAGAGAGAAGGCTGGTTTATTTTTCCCCTATGGGCTTGCCTAGGAAGATACCCATCTTTAATATGAAGCTTTGAAGCATTATTATGGTAATGTCAGGTAACTGCTCTTCAACATAGATTGACAGCTAGCTATTAAATAAGGGCAGGGAAGAATGTGGCATCTGTGTAGTGAATGATGCATGTGGTTATTTTAAAATGTTTTTTTATAAGCAGAGACACGGCAATTGCAGGTTTTCTTTGCCTTTTTGATTTAACAGCATTTCAGAGCCTTTTGCCAAACCACAAGTAAGAGCAACGTTTAGATCAAACTGCAGTCTCAAAATATTTTTCCCACCCTGATTCGAGCACAAAGGATTTAATTCCCAATCAATTGCAAAATGGGCTACTGGGAGATGGTATCTTTTTCATCTGCCCATTTCAGCCTCCGAAAGGAGCAGAAAAGTGTTGGTTTCTGAAGTCACTCAATTCCTGACCGGTTTTCACCAAGGTTTAAATTGGCAGGTTGCTGACAGCTGTAATGGGCTCATCTTCAGCAACAAGCTGAGCTCTGAATCGCTTCTAGTCGTCCCTGGCAGGGACAGCAGATGAGCTCACAGAGCTCAGTGCCTGTGCTGCTTTTCACAGCCAAAATCACATGTGCTGCCAACCCAAACAAACTGCCAGCAGGAAAAAGAACCTCTCCTCCATCCATGGGGCTGGGGACTAGCATCTTTTTCCCATGCCTGGTTAATATTTCTGGTTTGGTTTGTTTTTTTCATGTAGCAAAGGTTGTGGCAAGGAGCAGGACTGGGCCATAGAAATAGTGTCCATCTGAGGGTAGGATATTGGAAAAGCAAGTGGGAGCTGCCTGGTGTCTGGAGGTGGCAGCGTGGCAGGGATTTCCTACCCCTCTCCCTGTTCAGCTGCTCACCCATCACTTGCACAGCCTGGATCTTCACTCTGCCCAAGCCCTCTGAGCAGAGGAATGCAAATTCTGCTCTCTTTGTTATTTGGTGAACTCTTGAACTTTCTTCTCTTACCGTTTTGACTGAACTTGACCTAAATATCAAGGCTGGGCTTTTATCTCACTGTTGAGAAAGGGAAGGCAGGAGTATCAGAGTGGTGCCTGTTGCTGCAGCCAGTCCAGCCTGCCGGGCTGGTGGGAATGGTCCCTCTCCCACCCAGCTCACTGCTCCTCAGGGCTAAAGCTGCAGCGGGGCTAACGTGGTGAAACTTGCATTCCAGCCAGCCAGCAACTGCTTACTACAGGACTCCTCAAAGCTGTTTGTTGGGTTTTCCTTGTTTGCAGCAACTTTGACAAAGCTTATACAGTCTCATTTCAACTCTGTAGGTCACAGCGCGTCTGGTTCCACTGCACAGAGCTAAGGAGCTCCTAAACACCTCTAGGAGAGTCTCCCTTGATTTTTAGAATGAGATTAGTTAGAGCATGGGAGTATCATTATCACTGCTGGGTCTGGTCTAGGAGAACGGCTGCTGAGAAATCTCCTTGCAGTCAAAACTTCTTTCCATAAGTTTCTTTGATTTTTTTTTTTTTATTACTATTTTTTTATTTTTATTTTTGGCATTGCCTATTGATGCTGTACATTCAAACACAGATCCAAAGTACAAGAAGAATGTGGAGAGGTTTTGAAAACACAAAAGCTCAGGGAATTTGCTTTACGTTTTTTTTTCCTCAGGAAAATAAGATAATATGACCCTGATTATATAGTCATTATGAAGAGGACAGTGATGAGTTTTTAGCTGCATTCACTGAGAAAAGGAAAGGTTGACTTTGTTAGCAGCAAACCAAGCTGGCATTGGCTGTTGGGACAAATTGTCATCTTCAGAGAGATGCTTGAGCTTTGCAACAGGCTACATGGGGCTCTTTCTCATGAGAGAATTTAAGGAGCAAGTTAAACCTTTGCTCGGAACAGTCTTGGGGTCCTTGCTCCTGTTTCAGTTTTCCTCTGGTCTGGCATTCCCGTGGGCTTTGGCTTTAACCCTGTGACTTCTGAAGAGGAATCCCCAAGGTGTGCCAATAGAAAACTGCCTGGAAAAATCCCTTTGGCACAACAGGGGATTTAAAAGACCTCCCATGAATCCCCAGCCTCCTCTGGTGGAAAGCACCTCGATGTGTACCCCCAGTGCCTAGAACGCCTGCGGAGGTTATTGGAAACTAAAGCAGCAGTGGTGTCTCATCTGTTAACCCTGAGAGAGCCTGTTCCTCTGCCTCGGATTGCAGGCATACCGTGGAGATTGGCAGGAGCAGAGCACATTTTTAGGTGAGGGGAACATAAATCCCAACTATCTTGTTTGTGTGTAATTATCCCTGCCCCGAGGTTGCAGCATCTTGTGCACACAGCTGCATTGTGAACATTTTTCCAAGTTTATTTAGTGCTTTGCATGTCGGAGCTGGGAAGGCTCCTGTTCCAGCTGAGTCTGCTCCTCTGGGGGTTGCAGAGCACTTTGGTGACTAAGAGGCAGTTGCACAAGCGTGGAGAGACAGGGAGCTGCTTTAATCACCTTGGAGGAAGAGAGAGTAGGCGCCCAGGAGCAGACAGAACTAATCTGGGAGGAGAGAGAGAGAGTGGGCAGATATGTCTCACAGAAAGGATTTGGAGGTCAATGGATTGGCAGAGTCAGTGCACCTCTAGAGGAGGGTTTCTACCTGCTTTCTTGATTCACATGTGTCCATATTCAATCAGTTCTTGGGCTTCACCCCCCGTAAACACACAGCAGCTTATGATCTGAAACTATGTTCCAACAGGAGAGTTTATCCCTCAGTTGTTTTTGCTCCTCACCCACCTTGATTTTGAAGAGATTAGTAAGTGTATCATGGCTTTGATTCACCAGTGTCTTGGTGCTTTTCTGTCCTCTTTCAATGGCTTCATTCTTGGTATCTTATATATATTGACGTCTTATATATATATATAGGTATCTTATATATTGGTATCTTATATTTATTGGCATCTTTTCATTCTTGATGCAGAGAGCAGAGGGAGCCTGTGGTGTGGCAGAGATGCCACCTGCAAACAGCTCCCAGCAGCAGCACGGGGATTTTTGAGGCTCTCTAGCCCTGGTTTTACTGAGGATACAAAGGACAGGGTGAGAGGCTGGGCTGTTACCTGATAGAATTAACCCACAGCATCTGTCCTTGGTGGAGACACACAGGGTAAAGATGTGATCTGAGAGATTCTGACAATGCCAGCAACAGAGCACATCTGGAACTCCTCTGTGCATATTACAAAAGCAATTCCTGGGGTAATATTTTTGTAGTAACTGATAAATTAATTTTATTCTTCAGTCAGCCCTTCTATAATACATCATTAGTGGAAATACATAATATGGCAGGTCCAGATGTACCCACAGCCGGGTCACTGTGATTTATTGTATGTCCACTGCAGGCAAAGGTGGCCAGTGTAGAATGCAGGAAGGAGAGAACAAGGAAGAAATGCCTCTAATATGTATCTATCCTTAGCAATGCTGCTGGTTATGGTTTGTAATCATGGTTGTTTTCAGAGTCAGATGAGGGACATAACCTATAAATGAACTCAGGCTTCCAGTGAGGAGAATTGAGGGAATCGTTTTGTGTGTGTATATAAAAATATACAAATATATATATATGTGTGTGTATGTATCACTTCTTGACCTCTGCAGGAATAGTGCAATGACTGAGATTTGTTGTGGGGGGAAAAAATGTGATCATTGTGTGATTTAATGGGGTGCCTGATCTCCTGGATGATGTCAGCCTGTGAGCAAGATGTCGTGTTTTAATAATGCTCTGGGAAGAGAGGGAGCAGCTGGACCCATGGTGGAAACAACGTCCTTAGAGCAGGTATGGAACTGAGTCATGTGGGGACTGCAAAGAGCTGGAGTTCAGAGTCTGAGCTGGGGCTTATTTAAACCAGCACCAGTTCCTTGTGGAACAGAAAAGGGACAGTAATGTACAGCTCTTTAAAAGTCCCAACTCTGTTTTCTCCAGGTGGAAAATCCCCTCCTGGGTGTCAGGAGGACCAAGCAGGGATCTGTGTGAAGCCATTGCCACAAACACTCAAAGGAGCTGAGTCTCCAGTTCAGGTTTTCTTGCAGCCTTGCAGTTTGGGCCAGGTCCTGTGGACTTTGCTAACCTTGGCAGGTCCACAGGGAAAGCCTGCAAAACCCTGGAGTTCAAAGCAGGCAAAATATACGACACCTTCTCAAAGTTTGGCTTTGAGTGCTGAGTTTATTTGAACTTATGTTAACCAAAGCCAATAAAAAATGGTTTGTGTGAGCTCCTGCAAGGTGAAATTCCAGCGAGCAGAGGCAATGGGAATAGACAACCTGTCTGCCAGACATGGGTGGTTTTATTTGTGTTAAAGGGAGAAGGTTGATAGAGTTTGAGTACTCACGTGTATGATTTAAGGTAGGAAAAAGGAAGATTATAGCTTAAGGGTATTATATAAGAAATATTATTCCTCTGTGAAGATGTACTGAGCAACCTGGACTGCATCTGTTAGGTTATAACACAAGACTTCTCTTTCTGGGCAGTTTCATTTCATGATGTTAATACCTGTGAATACTGAGGAAGAGAATAAAGCATGAGGTGGAGATAAAAATATGATTAGTTAATTAGCCATATTAAAAAAAAATCTATGAAATAGAAATAAAATCTGGCCAAAATAAGTTGCCATTGAAGTGGCAGAATCAATCTATTGTGTGTATTTGTAGATGTGGGAACAGTTAGTGGAGCAGAGGAATGGCAGGAGGCCCTGGAGCACACCTAACTTGTGAGCAGTGTGATGTTCCTGTAAGCCCTTAATGAGGTAAATAAGGGGAGATAATACCGGTTAAATAACCAACCTAATAGAGCCAAAGGCTTTCTGGGCAAGTATGGTTGCTGGGGCAGTGTGGTAGATCTGCCAGTGACCTCAAGGACTGGATTGGGTCGATACAGATCTTGCTTGTTAGAGCTCTGTCATTATGGGAGGCTTTGACTTCCCAGGTGACACAGGGGAACAAATAGCTCAATTCAGACCTTTCTGATTGCAGGAACCAACATGTTCCTTGCCAGTCACTGAACGAGCGAGGGGCAATACTTCTTTAGATCTGACACTGGGAAGTTGTAGAATGAAGGAGAAAATAAGCCTGGTTTGGGTGATTTTGGTTTCAATTGAAATGGAGGATAAAGCAGCTCTGCTCTACAGCTAAGCTCCTCAGCTCCAGATGGATGGCTTCTGATACATCCAGGGAACTAGCTAAAGCCTGAGCAGCTCAAGACAACTGATTGCAAAGTGAGGCTGAGCCTTTCTTGAGTCAAAGGTGCAAAAAATATCTGGAACAGGCGTATCTTGCAAAGTGAAAAACAGGGAAGAGAAGTTACAGCTAATAACCGAGTAAGGAATAGAAAAAAGAACAGGTTGGCGAAGAAAAGCACAAGTGAGAGGTCAAGGAATGTATGGGTGAAATGAGAATTGGCAGGAGTCAGGCTGGGTTTGACTCTGCAAAGGAAATTAAAACAAAGAGCAAAAAGCCCTTCAGCCACAGAAATAAAAAAGGGTGTGGGGGGAAGTAGTTGGTTGTGGCCCAGTAATTGATCAGATACTTTGCTTCTGTTTCAGTTAGGATGCTGATTCTGGAAGGGACAGATACATGTCATCGTGGGCTCAAGAACGATGTTTTCGATAGGACTAAACAGAGGAAGGATTCTCCACTCCCCTGGAGAAGGTAGGTCTGGCTTTGAAGGGGCGAGGACTAACTACCTGGAGAACACCTCAGGGTGTAAAATGAGAGAGATGGAGAGAAAGAGATGTGAGATCGGTTATAGCAAAAGTGAATTCCAGGCTCTGGCTGAAGGAATTTCTGCTGTAAGGGGCTCATCAGTCAGGAGCAGCTGAAGAGGAGGAGGGCACTGGTGTGACAGTGATGCTGTAGCTGAATGTCACCAGCACTGGTGTGTTGGTGAAAGAGCCTCCCAGGTCCTGGTGTGTGGTGACCAAGCTCCTTCAGCACACACCCGTGTCAGTGCTGCTGTGCTGTCTGGCTCCTGGGGTGAGAGATTTCTCCCATGACAGGCATTTCTGATTTGTGTTCAACTATGAAGGCAGCTATTTGCATGCATTACTCACCCTGCTCCTTCTCCTTTGATGCTGAGCCTGGGATTTAGAAGAGCACAGAGCTGTCCAATGTTTCCTAATCCAAAATTTGGTATTGACTGTCATTGGCAGGTTGTATTTTGAAGAAGCCTTGCTTTGAAATGTCAAATCTTATCCAGATTGAGATCCTCTTACCTGCTATGGGATTTGTCAAACCAATTCACTCAGGGTGTCTTGGCACAAGATGTACCACTGGAGCCTACAGAAAGAGTCCCTTGGGCTCCAGCTAGAGGCAGATAAGGATTGATCAGCTTTAATGTTGCATCCTCTGTCTCCATCCCAGCTACCCATTCCTCTCCTCTTCTTCTTCATAGGGCGTGGGTTTTTTTCCTTTCCAGCAGCAGTTGTGAGCACAACATGTGAGACTGATGATATCTAGAGTTTCTCTCTTCAGTGTTTCATCAGTTTGAGATACTGGAATAGAAGTTGTGTCTGCCTCTCTCTCTCTGGTGGGCACCATAGTCCCTCCCCTTAGGCTAAGGCAACCTGGAGCTTGTAAACCCAAATTCCTCCAGATGCTGGGAGTGAGCTTGCATTTGCACCCCTCTTTCCCTTGGATGGGGATGATGTGCAGTGCAGGAAATCTGGCCGAGGCTCTGCAGAAATCTGCTTCGCTGCTGGCTCTGATTTTTCCTTTAGATAGGGGTTGATTATGTCCACCACAAACATTCTGTGTTTGGGCAAGAGTGGTTTCTTCAGCAGGAAGGTTGTAGTGATTGAGCCAGGCTGTGATGCTGTAACATTAATGCCATAGGGGTCTGTCATGGAAGGGGTGAACTCAGAATTTTCGATCCTCTTGTGCTTTGAGAGAGGAGGGAGGTTTTCTGCTTTGGCTGAGGTGTCACCTGGAAATATCTGTCATTTTCTGTCTGTTTAACAGCCAGCCTGTTTGTTCCAGCTCGGCTCTGCTGTCGTGGCAGGCAGGGTAGGTACAGCCCAGAGGAATGCAGAGGATTCCAGTAGCTGGAGAAGAGGAGGGTGGGGGCCTTCAGCGTCCGTGAATTCATTAAAATTCCACGTTGTGTTGCAGGGTGAACGCGTGGGCCTTAATATGCAGGGCTCCAACAGGTAAATACTCGACTCCTGCATGCAAGACAGAGCAAGTTTTTACCTGCCCTTCATCCCAGGAGCTCGCCCAGCCCTCTACCCCCACCTGAAAGGTTCACTGCTACCCAATGCAACGCAAAATGATGGACACGAGGGGGTCAGGGGCAGCACCCCACCTTTGAAACCTCCCACAGGAGTCTGTGTGTCTTTGCACTGCTGGACACTCGTCCCTGCTTGGAAGGAACCAGCCACTCAATGCTGCTGCTGTCTTTGGAGAGACGTCACTTTGCTGAGAGCATCCATCTGCTTGTACAGGAGGTTGTACAAAGAGCTCCACACCTCCAGCCACCTCCCCAGAGCATCATCTGCTGGGCAATGAGGCTGGTGGGAGAGCGGCACAGCGGGAGCAGGGGCCAAGCCTGCCCGTGGGCACCCCGTGCCCTTGTGCCCTCCCGCTGAACCCTCTGAGCTCACCCAGCCCCTGGCTCCAGACACCTCCATCCTCTCCTTCCGAGGCTGGTAACTGCTCGGAGCGGTTTCTGCAGACCTGACTCTGCAGCCACCCAGCCCTGGGCAGAGCTGCTGGGGACTGGGCAAACTGGGCTGCTCAGCCCCGTCTCCTCGTCCAGGTGCAGCTCCAGAGCTTGGCACTGAACTTGCAGTTCTCACCTGCAAATGGTTCATGAGCCACCTTTGCATGGTCACCTTTGGTGGCATCAAGAGGGGACCAGGTCCCCCCAGGAGCCGGGCTGGTGGTGGCTCCTCCCTGAGCTTCTGCAGCTGGTGGGGCATCTGGAGCCTTGTCCCTCAGTCAGCGTTCCTCTTCTCTAGTTACTTGCTCCTTTTGCTGGACAACCCAACTGGGGGATGTGAAACCACACAGCTTTAGGTCCCTTTCATCTATTTCTCTTTTTAAAAATAAAATAAAAGGGTAAATGGGAGCTGTGGTCACAGAAAAAAAATAATTTCTCTACTGTAACAAGGGAACGAAAACATCTGCACGAAGAGAAAACACTGGAAGTAGAGAACTGTGTTATTCTTAGGAGAGAATGTTGGGATTAAGGTTTAAAAAAACCTGTTTCTTTTTAAGGCATCCAGTTTCTACAGGTTTCAGTTACTTCAGGGATCAGACATTTAAAAGAAGTTTTCTTGATCTAACTTTTTTGCAAGACCTGAGTATTTTGAAAGACTTCCTGCACATACATGCCAGTTATTTGATCTGATCATTGTTTTAATAAAACTATTATTTAACTAACCACGAGTTAATTTCTTTGGCCCTCTGGGAGCCAGCCACAAATAGTAGCAAGTTATTGTTTAACCTGGCTAAAGCTGAGCTCCTTCTCTTCCCTGCTAACTCCCACCATTGACAAAACCACTTACAAGGGGAGTTTTCTCTTTTTTTTTTTATTAATGGAGTTAGACTATTATTTAAAAAAAATCTTGTGAGATCCTTGAAAGTTATCTTCATGTAACCATTTTCTAATCCCTTTTAATTTGTGTTTTTGTGTGTGTGTTCAGGGATGTGAAGAGATGCTCTGTAAGGACAGAAGGGATTGTCTGGGATCTGTTGTGCACAGAGAAGCACTGTCAGGAACTGGAGCGTTTCTGGCCTCAACCCCACTGAGGAGGTACCAGCAAACCCAGTGAAACCCTTTCCTTCTGGGAACCTGCAAAATGGGGTAACCATCAGGGGATATTCCAAGTGGGGAGAATAATTAAAACACTGCTTTATTGAAGGCATTCTGGAAATTTTCAGAATTTTGGTTCAGGGGAGAGTTTATTGTGCCCTTATGATGGGGCTGATCAGAAAGATGGGGACAAGTTTTTTAGCAGATGCTGTTGGGGGAAAGGCTTTTCTGCCACCAGTGGCCAAAGCTGGGCAAACCTTCCCAGCTCTGGGCAGCTGGTGAAGCTGATCAAGGAAACATAAAAAAAATAACAACGTTATACAACTTGTCCCAATACCACCGGGCTTTAAATAAACCTTAAATACTCCCTGGAATGGTTTATGAGTAGGCAAATAAAACAAAAAACAATTTAAAGGTGATAAAGCTCTGTTGACATGAACACCGTTCAGGTAAACCACCTTGGACATATTTCAAACATAAGTCAGCGCCTATTTAACTCCATCCCGGGTGAATGGAGCGGTTCACACGTGAGGCTTTGCATATACAAAAGGTCTTACTTGTCTGCAGCCTCTGCAGGTTGGTGAGCCCCACTTGTGAGGCTTCAGAGCATCCCTGGAGCCAGCACAGACTATGTGGAGGAGGGACCTTTGCTGCTCAACCTGCTTTCATCAGCATCCCTGAAAGATGGGATGGGATTGAGAGGCAGTGACGTATTTAGATGTGTTTAAGGATAGCACCACGCATGTTCTTTTGTGGGCAAATATGTAAAAGTAAGTTAAATCTATGTAGTACATACTGAGGGTATTTAAAATGCATATGCAATATAACATAGTAGTTATAAATTGTATATAAAGAGGGATACACACTTATTTGCCTACCTGCCTCTATCTGAGCATCTGTGCAAATGTACAGGTGGAGGAAAAAATACTTATTAATATCAGCATGCACGTAAAGAGGAGATATGAAGGGAGTGCTCCTTAATGCCAAACGTATTCCATATTTACTCATTTTGTGCTGCTGGAAGAATAGTAGTTACAATGCATGTATTTGTATATAATATGATCCAAATCTGCTGGTGTAAGACTACATCTGGGTTCATAGGCAGGTTTCTTGCCCAATTCTACCCCCATAAAGAGACATGGCTGGGCAATTCAGCATGATTCCTGCCTGGGTTTCAAATACTAGAGTATATGAGGGCCCTGAAGTGTTGGGTTTATTTATTAGAGGGGAAGCAGGTGGGATCTGCAGCTCTGGAGAGGTGTAGGTGAGAAGAGAGGCAGA
This sequence comes from Brachypteracias leptosomus, assembly GCA_013401335.1. NCBI lineage: Eukaryota > Metazoa > Chordata > Aves > Coraciiformes > Brachypteraciidae > Brachypteracias > Brachypteracias leptosomus. The sequence continues at coordinate 104,419 of VYZX01010810.1, forward strand.
CAGGGAGCTGGATGTCTCCCTTCTAACTTAAACCTGTGAGCACAGGAGGCTCTCCATGCAGATGAGGGTTACCAAGGGACATAGGCACCTCTGGCTGAAGTTATTTTCCTTATTAAACTGGCAGTGAAAGAAGTAAGCGGTGTAGGATTCTCTAAATCAACTCAAAAGCACTGGAAGATCAGCCGTGCCCTGGCACATGAAATTGGCTTTAGGTCAGACAATGCCCAGCAGTGTAATCCAGAGACACGAGAGGCTTTGGATGGTGAAGTGCTCACATTAAAGCAGTGCTTGTGCTCTGGGAGTTTGATTCTTCCTACCACAAACGCTGTTTGGTTCTGGGATTTTTGTTTGGACCTGCCTGTGCTGCTTTCAAAACCAAAACAAGCAAGCTGTCATTTTTACAAAAGCCCAGATGCATTTTTTTTTCCCAGAGACAGCCAAGTATCAGTACTAAGGTATTAAAAACCATAGCTACTAAGATGTGTCGCAATTTTTTTCTGTTCCTTTTTGCCCCTTTGCTACATTTCCCTGCTCTTTTTTTGTGCTGTTCAACTTGTTTGCTTGTAAAATCCTCCTTGGGGCCACATTCGTGCAGACAGACTGAAACATTTTTGACTCTGAAGGAATCCCCTGAGGTAAAATTCACTCAGATAATATCTCGGTTACTACCTAACCTGTTTGGGTTATTTTTGAACACTCTAAAGTGGTAGCACCAACAAAGGGAAGCTCTGCGTGGTACATACCAGCAGCAGCTCACTTCAGCTAACTCAGGAACTCTGGGTTTGCACGAAACACCCCATTTTATGGCTGTCAGAAAGGAGAAGCTGAAATGTTTGAGGTGATTCCCCCAGCCCCACATCCAGCATTGCAGCCCCTTTGCACGAAAGCAAAAATCCATTTAGATTTCCCTGACCCTAGAGGATGCCAAGTACCTATCACACAGAAGGAGTTCAGGGCAGTGGACAAGAAGTGCTGAGTAATCACTTTGTAACCCGCTGGGATTGGGCACAGGGCCCAAAGCCAGGCTCTGAACACGCCTGGGGTTTCTGATCCAGATCAAAACCTCATGGCTTTTTGTTTCTATAAAGCCTCGAAACAAGTCTGTGGTTCTTTAGTCTGGAAATAAATTCAGATTTGGATTGCAGAGCTGTAGCTCAGCTCCATCTCTAGTAACACTGGTGTTCCTCAGATTGGGGGTTCCAGCTGCTCCTCCAGGTGTGTGTGGAAAGAGGGACGCTGCTGTAAAGGGGATGCTGCTGCAGGAGGGATGCTCATGGGGGCTGAGAACAGCAGCTCAGCTGCCCAGCTCCAAACACGCCCTGTCCAGGGAGAGAACGGAAAGTGATAAGTGGGGATTTCTTTGCTTGATAGGGAAAATATCTTTTTTACTCTCTGCTCCTGTGAACCTAGGAGAGATGCTAACCCAAAGTTTATCTGCTTTGGGATTGCAAGACGGGCCCTAAAAGTGGTGGGAAAGTTTTTAAAGGGGAAGCAGGGTAGAAGAAAAGCTGCTGGGCATAAGAAAAGACCACGGAGAACAAGTCTGGACACATCAGTCAGAATGAATTGAATTATAGCTATGCAACTCTTGAAAATAAATAAATCTCCATTATTCCCCAAGAGGAATTGCTATTGTGCAAGGAGATCTGGGGCTGTGTTAGGAATACTGTAAAGCAGAGTCTTGTCAATCTCCTCACAGAGGAGGAAGCCAAGGCCTGAAGAGCTCAAATGACTTGATGAGGTTCATCTGCTGGGGTGGGTGCGGGATGAAGAGCTTCCTTCTCCTCCAGACCATTCATAGGTCTCTGCTCAGCAGTGCTCTTCTTCTTCAGCAGGAAACACGGGTGCCTTTTAAGGTGTAAAGCATGTTCTGTTGTGTAAAGATGGTGCTAGCAAAGCCTTCCAGGAGAGCTGTCCCAGCTCCGTGAGCAGTGCTAGCAGGGTTCAGGAGAAGACACCTTGTCCTGCAGCCCCAGAGGTGAGTAGCAGTTGGGTGCACTAATAGTGGTGTGCAAAGGCAGGAGAAGACCTGACCTGGTTACAAATAATATATTGATGCTGCTCTTGGTTTAAATGGTTTTTAACCTTTGCTGATTTAAAGAAGGGAGAGGCAGCACAATGCATAGGGGAATTTCCAGTCAGCTTCAATTCCCTTTCATACAGTAAGGACTTTCTTTCAAATAAAATAAAATGGTGGAACTATTCACATGGTAAGAGGCTGTTCCTCTAGGAAGTTGCTGGCAAAAATAGGATAAGCTATATAGCCATGTAACGAAACCTCCAAGGATGAAGTTTACTTAGAGAAATTCAGAGAAAATTCTAGCCCAGGGCATTTTTTTTAGAGTTGCTTTATCTATCACAGCCTGTAGGCAGAAATCCTTCCTGGATCAGTGCTGGTGCTGTGGTTAAAGTTTTGGCTGTATCTGTCCCCTGTCAAAAGGAAAGAATTTCTTTTTTCTAATATACAAGGTTCTTCTACATGGATTCTGAGCTTGCTTTTTTTCCCCCCTCCAATTCCAAACTGTCTTTTTATTTTACTTCTTGGGAGTCTAGATTGGAAGGACTGGAATCTACTTTTAGGACTGGAATGATCTTAAAGTGATCTGAGAGATTCAGGGAGTTCTCAAACTATTCCTCTTTATTAGTCTATATGTGAATTTAGGGAATTAAATTTAGGTGTCCATGATAAAATAGGAGAGTCAGCACAACCAGGGCAGTGATATTAATTTCTCAGGCAGAGTCATGCACTCCCAGGTCTTGCTGAGGGCTCTGCAGTGTGATCCAAAGCAGAAAAGTTTTGGTTTTTCTTTTACGTGTATTTCAGTTGATTAATCTGCTTGGTGTAAACACCAAACGACTGCAATTTGCTGAACAGTTAAGCTGTGATTCTGTCAAGCATGTAGGTACATATGTCTTCTAAGCGTCCTGGACCTTAGGAAGTGCTTGCACACCTTGCTCATGGCTTTTATTCAGAGGAGACCTTATGGTTGCTTTCTGTGCTGGGGCTGTGACGGTTCAGCAGGTCCACTGACCATCTCCTCAAAACAGGCTCTTTTGTCTGAAGCTGAATCAAAAGCTGTCGGTTTGGTTTCTGCTCTCAGAAGCAGCCTGAGATGTGTGGGGAGAGCTCTGCAGATACTGACCTACCCGGTGTTTGTCTGTTCTTTTGTTGCTTGTAGCTACCTAGATAAATTCAGGGTAAACTTCTCCTCCCTGCTGAGGAACTTGGGCCGTTCCTCAGATCACGGCTCCTGCCCTCACTGGGTGTGCCTTTAGCTTTTAATTAAGGCTGTTAAATAAACAAGACAACCAACAAACAAATCCCGAAGGGAAGCAAACCACAAGAGCCATGTTGAAATACTCATAAAGGCTGAAGCCCAGGTCCCAGGAGATGCAGTGTTGTGGTCACAGCTCTGCCCTTGACTTGTCCTTTTGCTCTAGGAGGAGGTGTTTGTTCCTACGGGGAGGGGGAAAGCTCAGTGCTGGTTCAGGTGTGCACTGTGGCTGCCCTCCCAAAATCCAGGGCTGGGCATTGGTCTCTTTTTTTTCAGTTTTTTACTGGGCAAAAGGAAACACTGGTACAAAAGCTCCTGTGGGAATATTTAGAAGTATTGATGCTCCTCTCTTCTGTGGGTTGGGAGGAACAGAAAGATCCCCAGCACCTTCTCCCCTTGCCCTTCTGCTGTGCCAGGCTGGAGGTGGCAAAATTAATAGGTGCCAAGGAGAGGTGTCTCCTTCAGCTCCCATTTCTCTCTGGGTGGACCCCAGGCAGAGCCAAAACTTGGCCTCTGTCTCCCGTTGGTCCCATACATCAAGAAAAAAACTCCCCAGCCTAAATCTGCGGTGTCTTAGTCCCAGAGCAGGAATAAATCCCACTTTTGGTTGCTATTAGGCACACTGAACCAGTGCACCAGGAACAAAGGCCTGAGCACTGCTGAGACCTGATGGCAAAATCCTGGAATAAAGGAGTAGGGTAAAGTTCCCACCTTAATAGCATTTAATGAGTTTAACTTAGAGACTTTAAAGTGTCGTTAGGATGGCTTTCCCTTTGTTTAGCTTCTTCTGGTGTGGCTTAGCAGACTTTAACCATCTCAAACTGCCTCTTGGTTGGGGGGACCTTAGGTGGTACAGCACATATCCTTTAGTGGAATAATGAAGTGTTTACATTCTGCAGCCCTATTGTGAGATCAATCAGGCTGCAAGGCTGGATGTATAAACAGAATCTGCAGGTGGTCCCCCCGTCTCCTTGCCCAGAAGACATGCTTTAATCCTCAGGAAGTAGGCAGAGCAGAGGTTCCAGGAGGCAGCCAGCCCAAGCTAAATAAAAGAACAAAACCAGCCTGAACAATGCAGCTCATGGTGTAATCACTGCAAATAGCAGCTGACAGGAGACTTTGTGACAACTCAGCCACCAGCTGAAACTGCCAAACTGGGGCTCCTGGGATTAATGAGCATCTCACTCGGGCAGCACCAGCCTGAAACGTGGGGCAGAAAGGGTGGATAATGCATCTCACGTGGCCTCCAAATGGTTTGCTCCCTTCTCAAGCTGATTCGTTACCTGGCAAGTTCTCTGGTGGAAAAATCTTTGCTGTCTTTGCGTCTGCTCCGTTTAGCTCAGCTGCTGCAGCCCCTGAGTGCTCCTGCTCCCTGCCAGCAGAACCTTAATTATCGAGTTCCTTGGATGGCAAGGTGGGAGGCAAAGGGGAGGACTGAGCATTCACACATGTAGGTACCTTTGGTGTGGTGGTTGTGCTAATAACTCCCTGGCACACGAGCACTCGAGGGACGTGAGCAAAAAAAAGGCACAGCTCAAGCTGGTTTGAATAGAGATATAAATGGAAAGATTTGAGTAGTGTTCTTCCAGGGCTTTGTGGAATGGAGGAGAAGAAGCTCTTTCTGGAATAAGGGGAGAAGGTTCCGGCTCGTTAAAAAGAGCTAGAAGAAGATTTTGTGACTGTGGAGTAATGAAAGAAGTAAATGTCTGTTCAGAGGAAAAATAATAACACTAAATAAACCCCTAAACCCGCATAGTGGAGTTGGCTCAGGTGTAGTTTGCTATAGGGTTGTTTTAATTAGGCTGATGAAGTGGGGAAATGCCAACTGAGATGTTCTGCAGCAAGAAAAAAAAATTGTTTTCAAGCTGAAACATGGCACAAATGGAATTGAGTTGTCCACATGGGTGCATTCTCTGCCTCTTTTTGAAGGGAGCACCTAAACCAGTTGAGTCAGAACCTAGTGAAGGGTAAAACTCAAGATGTCTGGGGCTCTCCTGTCTCTTTAGATCCTTATCTGAAGTGTATTTAAGCTTTGGAAAAGGCTTGTGATCTCCTGAGATCTTGTTTGCTCCTGCCCCCAAAATTGTTAACGAGTTTCCTGACCATGAAATGGCCAAGTTGTCCTGGGGAATGGCTGGGTGGTGGGAGATGAGGGCAACTTTATTTGTTATTTATTTTAGCCCCTTTGCACCCCGTCTGTGTTTCCCAGACAAGTCCACCTCAGCTGTGTGTGGGTGACCTTTTTTATGGGCATGGAACTGTTGCCCATACACCCAGCAGGAGCAAACTTGTCAGATCCCTGAGGCAGGATTTTTGTTGACAAAATTAGAAATACCAAGCTCTACATCAAGTCCTATTTCCACTTTTGGCTACTCAGATCTCTGTGCCCAGCTCCTCTTCTGATACATCCTCCTCCCTGCCTGGTTTTATTGCATGCAGGCCAAGAGTGTGTGAAAGTTCTGATTTTTCTGAGGTTTTTATTCTGCTGATTGTGAGGACTGTAAGCCAGCATGTCCTACCTGTGTCACAGTCTGCACTGAGCTCAGTTTGAGGTGGTTTAAACCTTCCTGTTAGCCCTAAGCCATTCTGGCCTTTGAAAAGCTGTCAGGTGAACATGGTTACTCAAAACAGTGGCTTTAGGGGTACGGCTAAAAGTGATGAGGCTCGAGAACTGTCTGATCATCTCTAGAAGACTGTCCCTGTCGCTCACACTCCTCTCAAGAGAACTTGTGTGCAGCTTTGGCCCAGTTCATGCTTGGCCTTTTGTTCCTGGTTGTCCCAGAGCAGCTCAGCTGTTGTTGTTCTGGTACAGAAGGTCTTTGATGTGTTCGGAATTAATCCATCAATGGTGACATGAGAATATATTCTCCTGGGCTAGTGGTGTGAATGTCATGTACGTGCAAGCACTTACACAAACGACAGCAGATAATTAGCTGAGACCCCAGTGCACCCTCTGCCCGTTTGTCATGGAGTCAGCTCTGAAGGGAGAAGCAGCAGCTTGAGGGATTTTCTGGAATGAGTTGCATAGAGCTGTTGTGTGTATCAGTGCTTGGAAGGAAGTGACAAGGGGCTGGCTGGAGAATAGTCCTGATTAGACCTGTACAAAAAGATTTCCATAGAGCAGGTAGCACAAAGTTCACTTATTGAGGACTTTCTGAGTTCGGAGTGTGACAGAGAGGCAGAGAAGTCAGACAACCTTAGTCTAAGTGGTTGTGCCTAATCTCCTTCATTATACATCATATTTATGTATTTATACCTCACCTGTCTCTTCAGCAAGAGAGTTCTGTTGGGGTAGCTTGTCTGTATCCAAACTCATGGTATCTACTTACATGTAAAGAAATCTGACTGAACTTAGAGCCTGACTCACCCACCTCTTAGAAACAGGCTCACGATTTTTCTTAATGTTTATTTCTTGAGGGCCATAAACCTCATTCTCTGAGTAGTCATCATCATTTTAACTCTTCTAGTAGCTCTGTTAGCTGAACGATCAGGGTGAGGAAGAGCCTAAAAATGATGGACCCTGACAGACAGGATGATTCCTTGGCCCAGCCCTGTTGTCAAAGATTTATTTCATCTCATGGTGATCCCTTTGAGTGCGGTGATACCTCAGGCAACAGCCACAGATTCGAGCTCCCTGTTTGAATTCCTCTTGCTCAGCAGGCCATGGGTGAGATTGGAGCTGGGTGATGCAGTTCCCTTTGCAGCACCTCTGCTCGGGTAGCTGGGCATGTTGTGAGACAACCCCTGTCCTGTTAAACACCAGCACATTCCTAGACAACTTGTCATCCTGAGAAGCAGCTGAAGCAAATAAACAGTCTGGCTGAGAAGCAGCAAATAGTAAACTGAGGATGGGTCAAACAGCAATCGATGTTCCTGGCTCTCTGTGGACTGGAAGGTGTGGAACTCTCTGCTGGCTTTGGGTAATTGCTGGTCCAGGCATTGGAGTCTTTCTGTTACTTAAAGTTTCTTAGATCACCAGAGGCTGAGAGAAAAGAATCACAGGTTGACCTGAGTCCAGCCAGCCCACAGGTAGATAAAGTGTGTGATTTTCAGTGGAAAAAGGAGCCAAACGAGGTGGGGTGGCCAGGACCAGCTCAGGCTTGAGCTTTGGGGTAACCGTTGGCAGGAGTATTGATTTAAGGTATTTTGATGTGAAATTCTAGCATGCTGCTTGATTTCCAATTGCTTAAACCTGCTCTACTGTGATAGCTGCTCAAAGCAATATGAAAATGCAGGTTTGCTGGTCATTATTGTGATTTGCAATAAACCTTGAACTGCTGAGAGCAGAGTGTGTAGGGAACAGTTTTGTTCATCTTTTTCTGGTGTAACTATATTGGTCCTGTCTGCAGCCTCTCTGCATTCTGACTCACACTGGCAATAAGAAACCTTTTAGAAATAATAAATACATAATAAATTAAACACCGACAATTATTTTGAATACACAGTTAATAATGTGACCAAAATCATTAGGTTCTCCTGATCTTCCAGCCCCATCTGTTCCATTAGCAGTGTATTTTAGCGTATCCCTTGTCATGCTTTCCCTGTATAACGAAGGAAACAAGCAGCTCACAAGATCTGTCTGGTTTTTTTTCACATGCAAGGAGCTCATGGGCAGGAGCCCTTTTACAGTCAGGCAGATGTTGAACTTTGTCAAACTTTCTTTGCATGTCCTGCCTGGGTCCAGGTTAACAAGTACCAAGCAGTTCTTCTCACCTATGGATCTTCCCAGTAGATCAACTCATTAAATGTGAGTTAGAGAATGCTTCAAGATAATGGCACCACCGTGAATTTCTCTCTGGCTTCAGCTGAAGGGGAAAGTTGGTTTGGAAACAAAATAGCACAAAAAGTAGCAATTCATATGAAAAACAAACACCCAAACACCCAAACCCCACCAAACACACCCCCCTGGTCCTGCTGTGGTGACTAAAAGGAGGTTTATTAAACATTCTTTAGGTCTTAGCCCTGGGGTTTGGAAGCAAGGCATTAGACTGCGTGAATTCAAGGAGATCTCAGCTTTTTAGGCAAAGTTCTCAAATTCTTAACACTGAATTAGGATTAAAAAGAAACTCAACAGAAAACCTCTCCTTTCCTCTGCCCTGCTGCAAACGTCTATTAACTCCAGGAGACAAAACCAGCTTTTTTTCTTGCAGAGGAAGCTGGGGGTGGATTTCTCCAGATGGATCCTTGCTCCCCTGGCCACCAGCCCATCTGGGGAGGGGACTTAGAGCTGCACAGCACCGAGACTGCGGCTGCCTTAGGAGGTGACACTAAATGCTCCTGTGGACCAGGTCTGGAGAGAAACCTGCCCTACCTGGCCTGAGCACAGAGGTGGATGCTCCTTTGCCCACACCACTGTGATCTGCTCACTCTTCAGCCTATGTAAATGTGAAGATGGGTGTGCTACTTTCTATAGAATTGAGTGCAGATTGTCACCCATTGCCTCAGAATGACTAAGGCTGTGAAACACATTATGCAAGTGTAAATTAATGCAGCTCCAGGAACAGAGTTGCACTGATTTATACCTGCAGTGCCATGGCCTTAAAGCACTCCTTTTTTTTTTCAGGTGGTTAAGCCTCCAGCCTGCTTTCCAGACAGATTTGCATAAAATTAGCCTTAAAACATTAGATTATGAGAACTTGAGAAATCAGTTTCACACTAGAAGAGTGTGAAATTTCCATTACAATGGATAAAATGTAAATATTTAATAGCTACTTTCATTACACAGATAGGTGTGGTTCTAATAGTGCTGTTTCCCCGTGGGGGGAGGAAAAAGCTGCACAAGTTTTTCTGAGCTACGGAACTAGGAACATGTGCAGCGAAATCAGTTGAGAGACTTGAAATCCATTTTTCCTTTTATCCTTAAACAAAGCAATTAAATTAAACACATGTACATTAATATGAAGTTAAAGTTACAATTATGATCATGGAGGCTTTGAAATCAGTGGCAGGATTCCCATTCTCTAATGATGAAAGCCAACACTCGGGATAGAAAATAGCAACAGGCGACTTGGCAAAAATCCCTGGTTTCCTCCTGGGACTGGAGGGAGAAGAGGCTCAAAAGGATGATGCTTGCAGGGCTGTGACAGTGGATTTTCTATTGGAAGGGTTGTCTTGTAAAGAATTGTTGCTGGTATTTCCCCCCCACGCCCACTAAATACACTTTTTGGTGGGGTTTTTTTTCCTCCATGAAAGATGTTTTGGTTTATTTTTTTTAGAGTTGTATTTGTGGAGAAGCTGATTGCCCACTGGGCATCTGAAGCTCAGGAGATTCACATTCTTGTTCTCCTGGACGGATCAGGTGCTTGTTTAGGCTACTTTTGCCATTACACAGTGATCTAACCCCCCATCCAAGACCCATCCTGGTTGGGAAGCTTGATCAGGGCTACAGAAAAGAGATGGGAGCAGTCTCCTGGCTTTCTGGAATACAGGGATTGAATCTGCTCCTAGAGACAGCTCTTTGCACTGAGAAGAACCTGGACAGCTAGTTTAAAACACAGCTTCTAAATGGCTAAAGTTAGGTGAGATGGGTCCCACCATTAACCTCAGCTGGGTCTCTCCCTGTATTCCTGAGGGGAACCCACTTAGTTGAAGAGAAGACAGAGAGAGATCAGAGGATTAAGTGGCCTGAGGGATCTTCTGATCAGCAAATGTTTTTGTGCTAAGATTTGATGTAGATTTGTAGGGAAGGACCTTCCTTGTAGCCACACTGAAGGTGCTGAGGGAAGGATGGGTAAAAGAGACACAGAGCTGGGTTCCTTGGCTTGCTGCCCCGGGGAAGAGCCTCGGCACCAGCCCTTCCTTGTGGCGCTTGGATGAGTCAAATGAGGCCAATTTTCTTCTGTATCATTCGTTGCAAATGAGCCTTCACTCTGTGGAACCACCTTAAGGTCTGACCAGGTCAGGAACCCAGCGTGCTAATCATAAACATGAAGCAAACGACTTTCCCTGTTTCAAAGGCTCATTAGAAATGTTCAGCAAATTCTTTCTTTGTGTTCCAGCTCTGCAGTGAGTGTTTGCTGGCAGGGATGTCTAAGGAAGCTGGGAGTGTTTAGAGCAGATGACGAAGGCAGAACCAGGAGCATTCCCACCAGAAGCCAATGTCTAGGAGTTAACTCATCAGGGAAGAGAAGCACAATATTCTAGGTGACTTGGGTAGGTAGCTTGAATTACAACTAGCAAATAGTCACAGCAGATTATTTGGGTGCTATGTCTGAGCAGGGCAGGGATACCACAGAGTGAGGTATCCACAGGGTGCTTGTGGGCAGAGGTGAAACCCAACCTAAATTTCTCCCTCTTTTATCACACGATTATTCATTCAGCACAGATCAAATGGGGAGAATTTGGGTGCCCACAGGCACTTGTTACTGGTTTTGTAACATTAAAAGAGGTGAAGAAACTGGGTGATAAATTCTAAAAATTCTCAAGCCCACAACTTGCCTTCTGTTTCCCCACAAAGGGAGGAGAATGGGGTTTTATGGGGGGCAGAACTTAACCCAAGGATGCTGGTAACCGCAGCAGAGCGGATGGTGAGGAAGGGTTTGTGTTCTGAACTTTCAGGCAGCGAACCTGGGGTTTTAGATATCTATCTGTCATGGTCAGTTATGGGCCAGCTTACCTGGAAACCTTCATAAAGCATGCCTTGAAATAAGTATTGGGAACACTATCAAAGCCAGATACAGTCTAATCGAACTGGGGTACTGGAGACATTGTTGGGGTTTTTTTTCAGGGCTGAGCAATTGAGTTCGAACTGTTTGTTTGAGGGTTTGAAATCTTCTGATAATTCAGACTCTCACTCTGCCCTACTGTAAGTGTTAACAACCTTCCCTCTGGTCTGGCTTAATGAGAATTGCATATGATCATCCACCAAAGTGTAATTTGCAGGGATTAAATCGATAGGAAGGAGGTTATTAGCTGCCTTTTGAGCTGGTTCCCTGTCTGTGCTGTGTTTGTGCTACCCAGTCATTTCAGAGGTGGGGCTGGCAGTGGCAGTGGCAGTGCTGCTGCCCACGACACAGTGCTTGTGCTTCCTGGCACGATGCCACAGTGAGGGCTCTGCTCTGCTTCCAACCACACTGCCAACCAAGGCTCATCATAGAGTGTCCAACGGCACGTCCAGGAAGGGCTCTGCCACTGTTTGATGTGGCTCAAAAAAAGGAGGTTTGCATTTAAAGATAATATTTGTACCCTCGTGAAAGAGGCACAGGGATCTGCATCTGCTCCCTGAAAAGCCCTGGGGATCGTGTGTGCTCCTGACTCATCCTGCTGGAGATTAGAGGCTGTTTGTTTGAGTTGCTCCACACACTGGTCCCACCATATACAGACTGTTTCCTCCTGTTATCCATCTGGATCTGCCATCGTGCCTCTTCATGCACCTGTATTGAGCAGTGACACCAGGGGACGTGGCTGCTAATGCCACCCTCTGGTTTGCCAGGTCACTCCTATATTCTAGCCGTGTAAAAAATAAATAAACAGTGCTCACTTCAGCCCCTGCCTTGTCAGCACATTTAATGGTGTGGGTAAGCAGTTTGTGCTAATAATGTGATTTGGAGAGATTGTGTTTCATTGCCTCGTAGATCAGCCATCTGAATATTCTGCTTAATATGTGCTATATTAAAAAAATATTCTGCTTAATATCTGCTATATTAAAAACAAACCCTCACAGGCAACAATCACTGGTCTTGGAGCTCAGCTGAATTCTCAGCACCAGGAGCGTTGGGGGATAGGAGCTATGGCTGAGTGCTGAGCAGAGATTTGTTGTCAAACTGTGTCTAAGCGTCAGGCCAAACCAAATGAAACCTCTGTAAGTAAAATGCTGTTAAGTTTTAGTGTCTGGAATCCATGGCCAAGCTCTGTGACAAGGGTTTAGGTGAGCAGGGCAGAGACTATTCCGAGGTGCAGGAGGAACAGCAGGTATGATCCACGTGTGATAAGGAAATGCTGTTGCTTGAGAAACTACCCATGAAATGAAGCCTGTGTGCTACTAAACCTGATGGGATTAGTGGGGAGGATCCAGAAAACGATGCTGGGCTGCTTCTCCTTGGGTGTTTGGTGTCCGCGATGAGCTAATAGGGATTTTACCCATGGAGGGCATTTTCCTCTGCGCTCGGGAGAATATTTAGTGTATCTTTACCAGCCATCGTGCTGCCTGTGTCAGTGTTACTGAGCCTGGCAGGCAAGCAGCCCCAGATTTGTCCAAATTGTACTCAGATTTTCCTGGGTCACTGCTAAGGGTGTTTTTTTGTGCTGTGCACCTCTCCAGATGAGCACACAAAGCAGAGGTTAGTCCTGGCTGCAGCAAAGAACAGGCATGCTCCAGTTTGCTGTGAGTTTTCAGCCAGCTCGGGGGGAGAGCAAAGTCTTCCATACACCACAAAGGTTCTGCCAGAACGGTTTTCATCAGTCCTCCAGTTCTGCGTTGAACTGTTCCAGAGAGCAAATACAGAGACCTTTTTTTCATGCAAAATGTCTCCTTTAGATAACCGAGTCCAAGAGAGGAATTGTTTTCATTCCCAGAGCAAACTGCTCAGTGTCTGGTCGTTAGCACAGCTCAGAGCTGGAGCTGTTCTATAGATACTCAGCATTTGGAGCTGCGTATGGAACCAGTTGGGGATGAGAACACAATGTGCTTCCAAAAGAGAAACCTTTCTCTTGAGCAGAGGATAAGTTAATTGCTGGGAATGTCTCTCTCAAATCCCAAGTGTTCTTTCTTTCTTTCTTATTATAATTACAGAAATCTTTAAATCTCAATATTAAAATGTTCCTATCGGTGAAATTTCTGACTCAAATGTCAGTTATTTGTGTCCTGATGAGCAATTCTTGGTTGCCTAAAAGGCATCTGTGGGTTTCTATAATTTGTTTTAAAGTTCTTTGCCTGATAGGACCAGGTGATTCATATCTCCTCTGCTAGGGTCACTCCTCATTTGCTGTTAGGTTGTATAACTGTAATACCACTAATGCATTTATGTAAGGAGAATTGTGTCCTGCAGTGGAACAGACATTTGTGCAATGGGGAGCTGTAACAATACCCAGCTTCTCCTCACATTGAGATTGAAAGAGCTGCACTTCGTCCAAAATAAAGTGTATTTTACTCCTCTCGTGGGATTCCCAGTGTTTGGTGGCTAACAGCTCAAATATCTTCCACTCTGGAAGCAGGTTTATACCAGGAAATTTATCCATGGGAGGAAAGTATACTTGGGAATACCTCTCCATTTGGAGTCTTTGGTCTCTGTTAGTAATTTGTTGTGTTCATCCCTTCATCTCCTCAGCTTGTACCCACATCTGCCAGGGGTGGTTTGGGTGCTGCTGGTCCTGCTGGGATGACTTTTCAGGCTCTATTTCACCCTGTGCTCTCTGATACTGTGGCTTTCCAGGCTTACTCTTATGAGCTTCTAAAAACGTTTGAAGATTCATGGTTATCAATGAAATTGCTGCTTCCACAGAGCATTAAAGCGGCTGCGATACAATAGGATTGAAATTTGCCAGCAACTTGGTGTATATTGAATTTAGAGAAAGCAAATTGCTTCTTGTAAACTTTACTGCTATGTAGTTATCTGATGGGTTTTTTAAGTATGTCCCCTGAGAATGTGGAGGGGTGGTTTTTGTTGTTGTTTTCTTTTTCTGGGAGCTAAAGTGAAACTTCTAGATAAATCACACAATTCTAATTATATAAGGCAACAAATGGATTTGTTATTTGTGAAGTTTATGTAAATAGTGGAAGTCTGGTGGATGCTATTGTTGCCTGCAATAGGAGCCACAGAGAGAAAGGGCAGAAATGCAGAGCTGCCCAGGTGAGCAGAGCCAGGGGACCATTGATGGAAAGGTGACAGGAGCAGAGGCAGACCTGGCTTCATAGGTGGATGCCCAAAGGTTCCTCTCCCCAAGGGACTTGCTCCCTGTTGCTATTACTGCTGTGTTACGTGACTTCTCTGTTCTTATCTGTGGTCCCCCCCCACCCCGCTGTAGTTTAATCAGAGGTTTTCAGGTAAGGGCACGTTACCACATCCATGAAAAATGTTCTGCTGCCGTGTGATTTGGTCGTCACTCATTACCTTGCTATCAGATAGAGCCTATCTGATCTGAGCCTTTTATTCACTCTTGAATAAACATTTCTGATCATTTTATTTTTCAAATGGGAATAACTGAGCGAGTAGAACTTGGTTATTGCCTGTTGGAGGAGGGCCAGGAGCCATCTCATTCCCTCCCAGTTCTCCAGCAGGATGCAGGGCCAGCTTGTCCCCCTCTGAAACCCAGGGCCACTTCAGACCATGGCAGAGCCAACAGCAAGTAGATGTGACTGTGAGCTCGGGTGGACGTGCTAACTGCACACACAATGCATCCTTTATCTGCTGCAGCCCCTGACTTTTCATTCAAACCCCTTCCAGAGGGTCGTGTCCTGCTGCAGAACGTTCACCCCTGCCCAAAATCATCCAGTCTCCATGTACAAATGCTGTCTAGCACCTGGAGGCTGGTGTCTCCCCTCCCATCCTCCCCATCAAGCTGCAGCTCTTTTTTTCCTGCCCTTTTAGCGCTGGAGTGATGCAACGAAGTGATAATTTCTCCAGCACAGGTAGAAGCTCTGTGGGAACACGTACAACAAATCCACGCCACAGGACTGGAGACAGGGGTGTTGACAAAGGGCAGGGCCTCACCACAGTGTTTGTGTTGGCTCCTGCTGCTGCTGGTAAAATGCAGTTTGGCACTTCCACAACCCGGGTCTGGATCCCAGGTAGCGATTGCCATGGGGCTGCCTGGCGCTGGGGAGCATTGTCCTGAGGGAGATAGGCTGGGCTGGGCTGGGTGTTCCAGGGGATGGTTGAACTCGGGCTGGATAAACAACCAGCCCCAAGGCAAGACAAGAGTGCTTGTGTTCTCTTCTTCCTTTTGCTTTTATCATGCTTCCCATGGACTGTTACAGCGGTTTCGTGCATGTTGGATGCTCCCGTTCTGAATAAATGCCTGATGGAACTGCTGAGAGAAGAAGCACAACTCAAAGCACATCTCTTCAAAATGAGTTGTAGGTTTTCTTGCAGAGGCTCTTCATGATGTTTGTCATTCCAAAATATATATATATACACTATAAAATATATGGAATGCAATGAACATTCACTCTGCAGGGGGTTGAACCACCTTGTGTTCTCGGTGCACCTCTAGGTTTTGTGTACCTTGGTTTTCTGGTCTGCTGAAGGGGATGATGTTATTTGTCATCTTCAACAAAGTAGTTAGAGATGGTTGTGAGCTCACTAAACACACCAAAGCTCCAATGTCAATAACGCAACAAACCCAAAACCTAAACTTAGTAAGAATTTCAAGGCTGTGTATAAAGACTTGGTGAAATCACAAGCTATTTTCTGGAGGTTTTTTTTCTCTTTTCTGAGGCATTGCCTGGGAAATCTTCCCCTGAATTTCTGCTCTTGGATGAAAAGACTTCCAGCGTGTTTGTCTAACCTGGGCAGGTGGGAAGGATGGCGATCTTTCTTTTACAAATGGTCCTTTGAAAGGTGATAGATGATCTACGGAGGGACAAATCAGATAGGAATCTGAAGTCACATGGCAGCTTTTCCTTGAAGTGATGAAGTCTCTTTTGTTACCGTTGGGATGGTTGTGTAGTTCACCAGCTTGGGTCAAATGGGGGTATCTGATCTCTGGCAGTGAAAAAGCAGCTGCTCTGTGGTGCCCAGTGGGTAACAAAGGCTCTACTCAGGTGCAGAGAGCTCCTGGACAGGTGCTTTCCTGTGTCCTCCAACATCTGGGAGCTCCAGGGCTCCCAAAGGAAGTTTACCCAAGTTGCACACACAGATCTTTATTTGTCTTTTCGTTCCCCCCCATCAGACCCCTTGAAAAGCCGTGCTTTGAAAATACCCCTGTGGAGCTGGTACAGCAGAATAGGGCACGCTGGCTTTCTGTCAGAACAAGGCTTTTTTCACCCCCCTGCTTTGCTTTGTGTGTGTGTAAAACATCCCCTTAGATAAACAGCCCCCTCCTACAAAAGGCAGGTATGGAGGGGGGTCAAAAGGGTCTTGCTTGGATTACACCCCACACCTCACAGCTGGAAATTTCTTGTGAGATTTGGTTATATATACTTAACTTACTTTATATAGAGAGAGCATGCTAAACATTTGGGCATTCAAATGTGTATGTGTACATGCGTGTGTGTATGAATATGGCTTTTTGAGCTAGAGGTAAGGGATAGTCCTTGTTCTCTGTATTGACAGAGGGGTTTGGAACTGCTGGAGGTAGGAGATTCATCTTAGCAATGTCACCCCTGTTTCTTATTGGGTTTTTGTGAGGTCTTTGGTCCAGCCACCACTCCTCGAGTCACTCACTTATAAGCCTTTACCATTCCCATCATACAACGTGTAGACAACTGCAAGGACCTGCCAAATTCAGCTTACTTTGGGAGGAAAGTTTGAAGCAGTGTGCAGGAAAGCACCACTGCCCCGTGTCAGAGAAACACAGAGAACAAGCCCCAAGTGTGGGAAGCCTGGAGATATGAAACATCACTTAGTGACAACTACGAGGTGTTCATCCGTAAGTGGGTTATTATATCCTGAAATGAGGCTCCCGAGGCATCAAAATAACAGCAAAAGCAATGTTGGAGAAGGTGGGAGTGGTGCTGTCTGCTCCCATCACTTCCACAAAACTACACTAAAAACTGCTGAGCCTTTGGGAGGAAGCAAGAGCCTCAGGAGGGGTTTTATAAATGGGGGCCACTTGACAAGACAAAATTAACTCTTCTACTTGACCCAAACAGGGTATCTCTGCCTGGAACCTGGTCAGAGCAGCACACTCTTCATAACCAGCAATATTTGCAGCATGTTTTATGTTTTGAGGTGTTCCAGTCACTGCCTGGATGCTCATCACCATACTCTGCTTGAATTGACTTGTGGTGCGGACTTTAATGGGTTCTCACCCGTTTGTCCCTGTAGAGAATTCTGCCTGTGGGTTCTACTCGAGACGTTTGAAATAGCTGTGAATCCATCTCTCTGGAGCTTGGAGCTTTAATTGCTGTGCTTCGAGTGGATTTTCAGGAGGAGGGAGAACTCCATGTTTGAAAAGTGAAGGCATCCTCCACCTGCTTAAATTAAAAGATGCAAGATGTAGCAACTCGGGAGCAATTAATTTCAATAATTATATTAGGTAGTTATTTCAGAGGCAATACAGTGAGCATGCCAGGTTGGGCTATTCATCAGCTGTGACCTGATGCAGAAGCTCCACTGGTGGTGCTGGAGCTCAGCTGACTTGCAAGGACTGAAGAGCTGGTCTGTGGCTTCTCTGCAACCTCAGTCACCCCTTTGCTCTCCTGTGCTGGCTGCAGCTGCTTTTTCCTCTTGTGCTTGCCACGGTCTCTCCTTTCCCATCTGAACAAGACAGAGTGCTCTCACTGTAGGACAATGCTGTGTTCATGTACTTTACCAGCTCTGGATTTCTCCTTCCACCAGTAGAGCATCCACAAGGGCAAATTAAAGATGAGAGATTTGGGCTGTAAAGCTGAGATGTGTTCGAGTGAGCAGCTCAGCTTAGTGTTCACATTTAAGCAGAGGTTGCACTTTTTCCCCCTTTCTTTTCCTACCACTTTCACACCCATGAGCAGGAGGGGTTTGGGCTTTCGGTGGCTGTGGTGGAGAATCTGACTCCTGTTCTCAGTGGGGACAGGAGGGGTTAGTTTATCCCTTCACCTCATCCACATAAGTTCATGTATCTCACAGCTCCTATGAGAGCTCCCTGCTTTGCCTGCTGAGCTCTCGTGGCTGTTGGTGATGCAATCCTGTTGGGAAGGTGCAGCTCCAGGCACAGCAACTTCTCTTTGAACTCCTCCTGCTACAGCTATTAAAAATAGGTCAGGGTAGAGAAAAGCAGGTCTAGTTTTCAAGAGTATATTAAGCTAATCCATCTGACGTGATCAAGACAATAGCGATAGAACTTGTCTGATGGACATTAACAATTTTACTCAGTCAAAACCAGCTGGATGTACAAAATACCAGGTGAGAATCTGATTTTTCCCATAGTTAATGTCTTTTCCCTCTTTCCCCTTCCCACCCCTAAAAAGAAAAGAAAACAAGCAAAAAAAAAACCCCAAACACAATGGTCTGGCTGCCAGCTTCTGGCTTTAATGAATTACTCTGCACAATGATTAAAACAGAAATCCCACAATAACAAAGCTGAGCAGGTAAGCAGAGATTTCAGAGATATAAAGGAGAATTATTATAAGCTCAGACAATGCATGAAAATGGTAAATACTGGATGGCAGAGAAATCAGCTGCTTGGAGCTGTGGCCTGAATGATATTGGGGTATTGATTAACCCAAACGCTGTATGGATAGCTCCTGGGAGACCTGCACAGAAGGAAGAGGTGGTTACTTCTTTATGCTGGGCTGTAATTTTGCCCTGTGCCAAATCAGTGTTACATAAACAAGCTCAGCAAGGTCGATTTCATCTGTGTTTGTGTTTGTAGCTCAGTTTCTCTGTGTTTTACCTTGACACTGTCTTCAGGGGAGCACAAGCTGGTTTTTTCAGAAACAAGTAAGAAATGTAAGAGGCTCGAAATCCGCTAAGTGCTTTCAGAGCTGGTGTGACATTTGGATGTACTCAGGTAGCTTATGAGCCAGCCCTCTGCTTGACTGTGTGCCTTGAACTGCTCATAAAAAAATACGTCTTTACTTTATTAACTTCGAGATTATCTCACTTTGCCCTCCTGACCAGGAGAATCAATGTCCCCCATTACCCCGAGCTATCTGGACAATAGGAAGCAGATAATGGGACGTTTCTGTCACCACTAAGGAGGGCTCCCAGTAAATTGCTTGTAGGTCTTTGGAAAGGTCAGTCAAAGCTTAAGCAACCCCCTGTTGTTTGACAACATCAGAGCTCCAACACCACGGTCCTGGAGCACTCTGCTCTTTGAAACAGGGGGATGTTTAATTACCTTTTGAAAGCTGGCAGCAGGACAGGATGCGAGGATGTTTTCTTTCTTTTGTGTCCCTTGAACAAGTTGCTATTTTGGTCCATGAGAGCCAGCAACCCACTGCACTAGAGGAGACTGTCCCTTCCTCTGACCCGCTGCTGCTGGGAGGATACCAGTGAAGGTGAGGCTGGTGCAGGAAGGAAGCCCTGACACAGGAATGTCTGGGGAAGGGGAGGCAGAGGCTCCCGATGCCTTTCTTGGTGCCCTATCGGCGTGTCGAGTCCCCCTGCCTTTAAATATATCCGTATTTATTGGCCTCGCTTTGTGGGGAGCCATAGGTGCAGTGGCAGGACATCGACTGCTGTCACTTTAGTGGAGTTTGCTTTCATCATCAAAGGAGCTGGGTGCAGGAGTTTTAATTTCTGCAATTGCAATGCATCTGCTCCCTCCCAGGGGCACTCTGCCACATCGAGCTTTTCATCCTCTTCAACTACTTCTTTTGTCTACCTTTTTTTTCCAAGGGTTTGGATTATGTGGCATCTAAACAAGCTGAACAGAAACTGTGCCTCAGGGAGAAGCATCCTCTGAAGTAATTGCAAATAAACTTGGGTGGCATGCCTGGTGTCATAGACACCCGGCTGTGCACGTGGTGGGAATGGAGAACTAGGGCATCTGTCTTCCCAAGTGGCTGTGAGGTGTACTGGAGCCCTGCTTCCTCCAGGTGGCTGATGGGAAGCACTGAATTAATCCCTCAGTTTGTTTTGCTCACACCCACAGCTTTTGCTTTACCTATTAAACTGTCTATCTCAACCCAGGAGTTCTTGCCCTTTTACTCTTCCATTTTTCCCCACCCCGTTCCATGGTGGCTGTATGGGGCTGAGCTGCCTACCAGGCTTAAACCACCACGAGCTGGTAGACCACAACGTGGCCTTTGCTGCCCTTTTGGAGATCTATTTACAGAGGTAGCCCAGAGCTCCTGTGCCTTCAATAGCCTTTGTCTTGGGTGCTAATGGTTGTCTTTGCTGTGGCCGGGCAAAACAAATGATTAAAAATGTAAGCAATATTAAGAAAGGTCAGCCATGCAGCAGCTGTTCATCATCCCTCACCATATTGCACACATGCAATGACCAGCCTTGGAGGCCCCAGGCATGATAGGTCTTGGCAGGCTGGACATAGCCACACCTGAGCATGCTTGGCTGGACTCCATGGGCAGCCTGGAAACCTCTCCCAAAGAGCTGCTCTGAGTGTTCTGACTGGAAACTGCTCTGCTGATGGTCATTTTGCCTGTTGTGAAGGATGCAGCAGCTGGGCAATGCTCTCTACAACTGAAAACCTGAAAGGAGGTTGTAGTGAGATGAGGGTTGGTCTCTTCTCCCATGTAACAAGCGATAGGACAAGAGGACATGGCCTCAAGTTACACCAGGGGAAGTTCAGGTTGGACATTAGGAACAATTTCTTCCCTGCAAGAGTTGTCCAGGGCAAGTCCCCATCCCTGGAGGGGTTTCCAAGGCGTGGAGATGTGGTGCTGAGGGACATGGGTTAGTGGTGTCCTGGCAGGGATGGGGGAATGGTTGGACTTGATGATCTTAAAGGTGTCTATTCCAGGTGTTACAGACCCATTTTCTGTAAATCTCACCCATCTTCCTCATCAGCCTGACTGCCCTCTGAGCAAGGATGCTCCCCTTGCCCCATCCTTGCTGGGGATTCTAGCATTAGAATTCATCTCTGACAAAGTGAACATGTAAGTAAAGTAGTTTTTGCTTTGCCCTGCACACTGACAATTTTGTGATGACCCCATTTGACAGCTAATTGGCTTCTGACCAGCAGTGGAAACAATAGACACCTATTTTCAGCTGGGAAAGCCACACTCAGTGTGTTCCCTGGGCAAGATCAAGCTCTGGAGCAGCATGACACAAAGTGCTCTGAGCTCTGTCCATGGCTGTAATTTTTGAACACATCTCCTGATCAACTCACCTCTTTGTCTCCCACATCTTCTCCCTTCAAAGGGGTGGACTGTTGACTGAAAGGAGGTTTTCCTATGGTCTAGATATTTCTTTTGCACTGCCTGAGCATCTACACACGTGTTGAGAACAGCCACTCAGCCTCTGCACACTCACACAGAGGGATGCCAAATACACTTCTCAGACGTGACTGAAGTTGGGAAAGATTTTTCAGGATCTCTACTTGTGGGATGAAAATGTGTATGCTTATTCTAAGTTAGGATATTTTACAGTCTTTCCAAATGCAGCAGTTGCTATTAAACTCGGTCCAGGCAGTGTGTGTAAGTAGAGAAGCAAAACACAAAATCAAAGCAGTTCCTACTCCATCTTTACATGATCTGTATGTTCTTAAACTCACAGAATTCATGTTCTTGAATTTAAGTTTCCTTCCCCTGTAGAACAGTCCTGATATGTAATTTTTTTCCCCTCTTTGCCTTTGCCAACCATAACAGCAGACAAAGCAGATGCTTTTAGATCAAGCCCAAGAGTAGCCAGAGCTGTGAGTCCCAGTGCAGCATGAGCATCCTTCTGAGGAGGGAGGGGTGGCAGAAGAGAAGGAGCTTTGTAAGGGGAGCTGGCTGGACCCCACTGCCCGTGGCTCCCTGGCAGGGGTCCCACCAGTGCCCAGCTGTTCAGATTGTTTATCTTACACTCCTGAGGTTTTGTTTAGTCAGAGGTGGTGCATAAGATAGGACTGGTCCTGACTTCCAGGTAGACAAAGTCTGTGAAGCAACCAGAAGGAATCCCAACCATTTGTTGCTGGCAGAATGCTAAATAAACAGTAACAACACCTACCTGTGTGGGTGGCAATTAATCACATCCAGCAACCAGATCAGCTAGCAAAGCCTGGCTTTTTTCAGTTCTTTTTTTTCCTTTCCTTTCCTTTCCTTTTGTTCCCTGTCTCCTCCCACCTGGCTCCTTCCTGGTGCCTGCTCTGCAGGAGGTCAAATGCCACCTCACGGCCGGGTTACACCAACCTTGTGCCACCTCTTCTCTCCTGGCCTGGCCGTTTGGTGCTCTCAGCTCTGCTCAGCCTGTCTTTGAGCCTGAATTTCTTCTCTTTCTGGCTTTCCTAGAGAAATGAGCCTTTGAGACACAAGTCTGTAGTTTTGTTCTATATAACCTTTTTTTTTTCTTTTTGATAGAGAGGTGAGCAAAGTTTTTATTAAAAGAAGAAAGGTTGGAAATACACCATTTTTTTCCTCTTAAACCTGGAGAAATATTTTCCCAGTCCACCTTTTTTCTTTTTTTCCCTTTTACTAGATGTTAGGCAGAGAATTGCTGATGTGCAATATCAGAGATTGCAGGAGTTCCCTGTTCAGATACTTTTCCTCTAATGCTGATTGCACTTCCATGTTGTAGAGCTAATGGAAGAGCAACTGACAGGACTTGTTTGGAGAAAAGAAAGAGTGTAAAATGTGATTCTGAAGCTGTGCTTGCTTGTGGCTGTACCAAGGGTTCTTCTGCCCTTGAATCCTGTCTCCGAAGGGATTAAACGTGGATGCCTGAGGACAGAGTGTGTGGATAGGACAGGGAAGCAGTGATGCTGCTCCAGCCTCCTGGGATTTCTGGTTGTGACACTTCCTGAACCAGGGATGAAGTCTTTGTATGGTTATACAATGCTATGAAAAATTCCAGCTGTAAAGCAATATCTTTTATTTGCATGCTGTAACATTAATTAATTAATTATCCCCGCAAACCTCCCGCACTTGCCAGGAAAGAGCTGCCAGAGCTGTGTTATCTCTGGTGGTGGTAATAGATTACCACATAATAGCTCGGAAATACCAGGACAAGGAGAAAACACGCAGGAAATGTGCAGGTGGGAAATTTTTGCCATCACCTGTAGCTGGGCTGATAATAATAGTTTATTTCCATGCTGTGAGCAGTCGTAACTTGCGTGCAATACTCAGCCACCATTTGCATGAACTCAGGCAGGTTTTGCAGCCAAGCTGCTTTGTGGGTACACAGAGAATGTAAAGTTGTGGTGCTGTGTGGTCTCTGTGTGAAGCTGGAGGCAGATCAGAGCTTCCCTTGGTGGCTCCAGCTCATGAGAACCTTGTAGCTGGGCTGGAAGGCTCGAGGTGCACGTTCACCTCCAGCCAAGGGACAGCTTCTCCCTACCCTGGTCTGCCAGGCAGCTCTTCTTGAGGGGCTCAATAGCTCACAGGTTAATTTTGAAACCCAGTCCATTTAATTTCTTTAATGTTACAGGCAGCAGTTGACATTGTGGAGCATCGTGGACTTGCAATGTAGTGCACACTAGCTTTTAGTATATTAAATAGCCCATTTTAGCTCTGTCTTAAAATGGAATCCTTTTGCATCCTTCATTTGATGTTCATTACATAAGAAATAACCATAAACCATGACCTTAGTTCTTGGCCCTGGTGGAAAGCATATTGAATAAATCTCTCTCTTCATTGCGGTCCTTGGCAATAACAGGTTTAATTTAGTGAATTTAGAGTTGAAGTTTATTCCTGTGTGAGTCATAACAAAGGCTGTGTGTTCCTCAAAGCCTTAAAACTTCACTAGAGAGAAAAACTATCCCAGATTAAAGTACCTGATCCAAAGCATAGGAACCTCTCTGTCTGCTGTACAGGTTTTACAGTAGATCCAGTTTAATGCCACAGGGAGAAATGACATGGTCAGATGAGGAGTGGTGAAGTAATAGAGACTGCAGCTAGGAAATGCCAGGTTTTCATCTCTTCAGTGCTTTGTTCAAATGTCAATTGTTCCCAGTGATTTTCAGAATTCCAGTAATTTGTTGCTCCAGATGCAATCTGCAGACAGACATCTAGCCCCACTTGAATGGAATTGACTTAAGCACTCAGCAGGATATTTTAGACTCAACTTGCTATTCAGAGTTCAAGTTAAAAAAAAACAACCACAAACCCCCCCAAAAAAAGCCTCTAGTTCAAGAATAACTCCAGTCACACAAGGGCTCAGCAGTGCCTTTGAAGGGATATTGCCTCTGTGTTAGGTTAAACTCTTAGAGTCTAGGAATCTTTTGTTGGCAAAGTTGATAAAAGCACCTTCGTGTGGCTGCTTTAGCAGAGTTCATCCACTAGCTCAGCAGCCCTCTCCTCTCTTGGAAGGCTGATGGTGATGAAGTTGGCCAGGTTACATTGCCAGCCGCATTGCCAGGCAGTCTTTGCCTTGTAGTTTCCTTCAGATACTTTTGGGGTGTCTTCTCCCCTTGCTCCTCACCTCTATGTATTTTTGGGGTCATTTCTTAGGCAAAGAACTGAGGGTGTCCCATCAGAGACACAGCACCTCAGGCCACCCTGCTGCTGAACCAGCTTTTCTCAGACTGGGCTTTTCTCACCAAGGTGAAGTTGTTTCTGCTCAGTGATGGACAGGAAGGTGACCAGGAGATTTGAAAGCTCCAGGACAGGAATCTCTTTACTAAATCAGACATGTTCTGCTTTTTACAAAATTAGCTTGTTACAGGGATTAACAGTTTCTGCAACTCAGACCATGATGTGTGAAAAAAGAAATTCTTTGTGGTGTTATTAAAGCTACCAGTGCAAAGGTAGATTGTGGTATTTTTCATTCAAAAGCAGAACAGCACCTGCAGCCTCACTTCAGTGAAGTCATTTTACTGTGTTCTACTGTTCAAATATAGGACCAGAACCTAACAACTGCCTAAGTGGTAGAATGGGCAGCGTTTACTTTACACCTTTTATCACTTAAGTACTGCCTGAAAATCCTTTAACAGTTTGTTCTCCCTTAAATTCCAGCAATTCAGTGAATTTCTGAGTTTTGCCCACTGATCTAGCAGCAGTATCTCTATAGAAATATAAATGTGGTGTTTGTTTTTGTGGGTTTTTTTACAGACTCCTGGAGAATCCTGAAGTCTGTGTGGAGACCAAAGGGATCATGCATCTGCTGAATACAGAGAGAAGAGGCTCAAAGACAAGAGGCTTCAAGATGCTGTTGGTTCTGCAGGAACACGAAGGTAAGCACCATCTAAGCAATACTTTTTGTGTTCCTCTCTTGGTCCTTGTGTTCTCTAGAAGAGACAAGGAATTACTTGTTCTCAAGCAGTGGCACTCTCAGTAATGAGCATCTCCTTGTACCCCTTGTCCTCTCCACCATTTATTTCTCTTCTGCTTAAAACACCCCCCACTCCTCTCCCCAGCACCTATTTATGTTTAGAGGGTGATATTTCCTTGTGCCTTGTATGCAGTGATTTTGTCTCTGAATGGATGCAAGATAATAAGTATAAGAAGATCTGGTTTTGTTCTTTTGCTCATTTTTATTACACAAACACAGCTGGGCATCATGTCCTTGGAAAAGATTATTCAAGGAGTTCTTCTCAAGGTATTTCAGGCCTTAATGTTGAGAATACCCTGGTGGACTTGCCCTCAGAGTGTTTTATTGCTCCCTCCCTCATGTGACAGTCACTCATGTGGACAAGGTTTCTCTGTTTTTCCAAGTTCTCTTGGTCTCTAAGAAAGGTGGAACAAGTAGTGGTAGGAATGATTTTGTAATGTTTGCAGATGAGGAGTAACCAAGGAATTTGTGGCACCTGATATTTGAGGAGAGATTGTGAGGATTCCTTGAACAAGGACTTCTCTGATAGAGAGGGACTCTGGTGAAGTTTTGCCACGGGCACAGCTTTGAGCTGCAGTTAAATTTTATTATCTGAACCCGTTTTGGTGTAACTGCTGACAAAATCCAGGGGAGACTCCTAATGACACAAAGCCAAGGAAATATATCACGGGAATGAGAACATCAAGACTTCCGTTTAGTCTGCAATGCCACCCAAAGATGCTTCTCCAAAGGCTTTCTGGTTCTCTCTGGGAAGCCTTGCAAGCCT
The DNA here is from genome assembly GCA_013401335.1 of Brachypteracias leptosomus. Classification (NCBI taxonomy): domain Eukaryota; kingdom Metazoa; phylum Chordata; class Aves; order Coraciiformes; family Brachypteraciidae; genus Brachypteracias; species Brachypteracias leptosomus. Next base: position 130,410 of record VYZX01010810.1, read on the forward strand.
TTGTTTCCCCTCGGGACCTCTAGAATTTCCCTGTTTAGACTGGAGGCTCTCTGAAGCGGGGCTGTTTTGATGAGCTGTGTGTACAGCACCTTACACAATGGGGCTCTGATCACAGCCTGCATCTCCGTGCTGTGGCAATGCAAATAAATAGATGAACAACTGGCCTTGAGCGGGAAGGAAAATAAAAATTGGATTCCCCAGGGAGTTGACACAGATCTGGTAACCAGTCTCCTATCGTAATAATGTTGTATTTATTGAAACCCAAGACTTCAGTAGACGTTCAGCTTTCTCGGGATGGCAGAAGTACTCTCCAGTTTTGTCCTATATCCTTGTGGTGAATTTCTTGCTTGTTTGGTTGTTTTATTCTCTTTTGCCTGACACTAGGGAAGACTTTGTTTTACTAACATGTGTAGCTGCTGCTTTGATCTGTGACAGGAAAGCTCAAGATTGGCTTCTCTGCCCATAGGGAAACAGATGAGATCAGAATATGCCCATTTTAAAAACCTCATTAGATTGGCTCTGGAAGAAATAGACCTTGTTCTTCAGTTAATTGCAAATTACATCTTTATTTTTAACAAAACCACTATGTTTTCTACACATGATTATTCGCTTGCGAAGGCCGGAGGCTGATTTCCATTTATTCCCAGCACACATGAGGTTATTTATTCCTTGTAAATAAAATGAAGATGATGGTTTCCAAAGTCTTTCATTTACTGCAGGTTTTTGTGCTTGCCTGTTCCCTAACGCTCCTTTGTCCTAGGGTTTGTTGTCACTCCTGACAAGTGTTTCCAGGAAGGTCTGTGGATGTAGATGTAGAACGTATGTAGATCTCAGAGCAGCTTCCCTCTTTCCTAACAGGGGATTTATTCCAGGGCATCCTGGAGGGTCAATGAGAGGAACACCAAGAACACCACTTCTGTCAGGGGAGAGAAGTGGCAGGAACTGTGTGTTGCCCTTGTGAGCTCCAGCATCTTGTTATTGCCCAGAAAGGTCTCAAGTAGGGGTGTCTCCATTAATTCCTGAGTCTTCTGGTGGGTCAGAAAAGTCTGGATAAAAACCTGAATGTGCTCAAATGCTCTGTGAGAGCTGCAAGCAGCTCTGGATAGTGCAGTGTGGCTTGAGAAGCAGGCGGCTGGGCAGCCTGCTGCAAGGGAATTATTGCTGCAAAACGTGGGGTGGCTCAGCTGTGCCCCCTCCCCAGCCCTCTGAGCTGTTCCCCTCCCTCTGCTTGTTTGCACTAGGGATGGAGGGAAAAATCTGCCCACATTCCTCCCTGTTACACTGGGACACTTCATGGGATCCTGGGTGGTGGAGTGGCTGGAGGAGGCTCTTCCTCACCCCCAGCTTTCCTCTTCCAGATACTCCATCCTTGCCTCTCCACGTGGAATGGGCGGTTTGCAGCAGGACAGAAAATTCTAGGGGCTGGAGGACTCGGCAGGTGCTGGGAAGAGTGTTACAGGGATACTCATTTCAAGTTCAAAACAAATCTCCTTTGACCTTTTCCATGCCCTGTTTGCGCTTGTTTGCCACCAGCGTTCATGCTGGTGCAATCTGGGGCTGGGGGGTATAGGAGTGGTCACAGAATAATAATTAAGTCAGAGTATTTGTGGTGAGGCTTTTCATTAGCACCAGAGAAGGGACTGATTACAAGAGAGACCTTAAGGCATCGTGGAAGCAAAACAAAACAGTTGTGTCCAGTCAGAACAACTCCGGTTGTGAATTTAGCTTATAATGATCTTTACAAAGCATTCAGTCGTTATTAACCAAGTGATGTAATAGATAATTTTACATGAATAAATATGAGAACTCAGGAGCAGGTGGCTGCCAGCAAGAATAACTTTTCTTTCCTATTCTCCTTTCATCAAATGTTATCGTGTTGTGCACTAGCTGGCTGCTGAGACACTGAGAGTGCAAATGGGAGAAGAGCTTCTTTATCCCATCATAGGAGGGGAAAAAAAGGAAAATTATCCATAATTCTCTTTGTAGTCTGTGGACTGTATAATGGAAAATGGTTGAAGCCCTTTAAGATGGTACCTTTCAGTCGTCTTGCTCCCAAAGCATGTGCCAAGCATGTAGGTTTTTACTGTGTTGGGAAACTACAGAATGTAGCCACACAGCTTATTCCCAGTAAGAAATGCGTCACTTGTCTTGGGAAGAAAGCTGCAGTTACTGGCAAACTTTGGCTCAAACAAACATTGTGAAATTTGGTTTGGGGCAACAATTCCAGAATACCCCAAAACCCTGTTCATAAGGGGGAGACTCCTGGGTCTGTGCAGCAGTTTCTGGACTGACACAGTTTCTCTCAAGAGCTGAGGGTGTTCCTGAAGGCAGCTTTACAAAATCTATCTCAAAACTCGGAATGTTCTGTTTCTAAAATCCAGAAAGCAAATAAAGCAGCTGCTCAGGACTGTGCCTGGCAGGTACCAGCGAGTCGGATGGTAACGTGACATTCACATGAACTTCCTGCAGATAATTCAGCCTTACAGCAAATCCTGTAATTCTCCCTTCTTATCCATCTCAAATATTGCAATTATTGCAAATATGACTTGGGTATTTCACGAGGCATTAATCATCTTTTATCAGATATCTGGCTTCAGAAATTATTTTGTAATGTTGTTTACTTTGTTACTCAGAGATGAGTTATTGCAGCACAGTAACGTTGGCCATGGGAAAAGGCTGAAAGGAGGTGAAAGGCTTTGTCCTTCACGTTCAGAAGCAGCTGCAGAAGGTGTATGTGGTGAGGTGAGCGCTTGCAGAGGCAGCTGAGCCTGTTCAGTGCTCCCAGACAGTGAATAACGGTCCCATGCTCTGCTGCTCAGTTTGGGTTTCCATCCAAATCTGCTTTCCTAGACCTACCAAAGTCATCACACCTGCAAGGTGGAAGAGTAGAGTCCATCAGGAGAACTTCCTTAAAAAAAAAGTAATGCAGCTCATGACCTGGTCTCTCGCACCTCCTGGTGTGTGCATGAGCTGCTTATGAATCCAACTCTGCTCCATAGGGCTGGCTCTCTCTAACCAGCACGGGGTTAACTACCCTATAGCTTCTGAAGTGGAATCAGGATCTTCTTCAGGCTGCACTCCCCATGTCCCCACCAGCCCTGATACGGATGAATCTCTGAAAAATTAATTCCTCAGTAGCTCCCCCTCAGATCAAAGTGGTACCAAAACATGCTAAAAGTAAAAGGAGCCATTGAGGGGAAGGTTCTTTGTTTTAAAAGGGGTTTTATATATATATATTAAAGTGTGAAACAGCTGCAGTAATAGGAAAGCTCCTTCTGAATGATGTGATGGGGTGGTGTGTGGTTGAGGGAAATTCTCCTGTCTCTCATCTCCCTCTCAAGCCCAGAGGGAGGAAACATCTTGCAGAGCTTGACTAGGAGAGGAATAACTGCAGAAAAAGGATGAGAAAGAATGGCCACAAATGGGGCATTTCTAAAGGAGGAGATGGTTGTGCAAGAAACCTTCACATCAGAGAGATCATGCAGAAAAAAGTTCAAAGGAGCTGATACAGAAACAGAGCAAGTGGATTCTGCCTAAAAGTAAACAATGACGATTCTCTCTGTGTTTATTTGTATATTAAAACATTTAGGAATATGAAGTGTGTTAGAGGAGATGGTAGTGGCGGTGTTCTCTTGTTTATGAGGAGACTGAAAGGCTGGAGGAAAGCAGAGAGAAAACAAGTGGGTGTGATGCTGCATATCATGACTTGATAAATGGACTTTTTCCTTCTTGCTGCTCCTCCATTTCCCAATCACGTTGCATTTCCAGACTGTCTTGCACCCTTTGGCTGCTTCTTACCACGTGTCCATCAGATGTTTGTAGGTGTCCTTCATGCAGTATTGCTGAAATTTCAACCTCCTGAGAAACTTGTGCAAGGGATGATCACAAGCCAACTATCAAAACTAGAACCTTTCAAGGCAGGTAATCATTCCAGGGCCAACTTTAAAAAAAAATAAACAAATCTGAGGTGAGGTTGGTAATCCCTGCCCCAACAGTGCCCAGGCTTGTGACACGCTGCTGTGATCAGCTCCATCAGCAGCTGCCTTTCTCACCCTCAGCTCTGGTAAATTAATCCTCCTTGAAAGAAACCTGCCTCAGTGAAAACATTTCTCCCTACATCTGAGCTCTGCTGCAGGTGTAGGGAGCAGATGTAGCAGGAGTGGTTTGCCAGCCAGATTTGGGAGCCCGATTCCACAGGAAACACTGAGCGAAGCTCAGAGAGAAGTTCCAGCCCTGGATCCCCAGATTGTGATCTGCAGTGGGGCCAGGAGAACCCGGGCACTTTCTAGCCTGAACTCCAGCAGCAAATAAAATGTCACCTGGGGATCTCCTGCAGGCAGCTCGCTAATTTGCAGTTGTGTAAGAGCCTTTTAATCTAAACCACTGCTTAGCTGAACCTTGAGGGATAAAATTTGAATTTGATCTCCCGTTCCAGCCCGTGACTCACACCAAGCGGTAGCAGTCACGAGTCCCTGATCTTTGAAGGTAAAAACCACCTTGGCTTGGGCTGGTTGTGTTGCAGCCACAGGAACATCACGGTACCCAACCTGCTCCCCTCAGCTCTCCTGAGGGCATGAGCAGCAGACCCCAAGAAGGGCTCTGGACCTGCAGGTTTCATTGGCAGTGAGGTGCCTAAACAGAATTTTGGATGCTCTGTACCTTTATCATGGGGCTTGGCACTTTGTGACAATCAATGTTGCCATCACTTGCTAGATTTTTATCCCCTTTTTAATCAGTGAAATGGGGCATTACTAGTAAATGCAGATTTCCACAAAAAGTACTTTTTCCTTTGAAGTTTTCCAGTTGGAATTGGACACATAAAATGGAGCAGACATCAGTTGTTATAATAAAAGTGGGCACCGAGCTAAGCTGGTTTTGTTGAGGATTTTGGTTCAATATTTAGCTGGAAACTTCTCAGCTTTTCCGCTGTCTCCCTTTGGCAGTCGTGTTGTAGCAGTGAAGGGCTGTGGGAGCTGGAATTGGGTGAAGATGCTCTCCAATCCCAGCTGCAGTCACAGAATGTTAAGGGTTGGAAGGGACCTCGAAAGATTATCTAGTCAAGAAGAACAATATGAGGTATTTCAGAGTCTGAAAGGGTGTTATTTCCTTACAGCAGCAGGATAGAAGGGAGAGAAATAGAGGCAAAATAAAGGAGATTTTTTTCCTCCCTCTTTTGATGGAAAGTTCCAGGTGTTTAATCCCTGGAGGGAGCAGAGCACTGGTGAACTCACCAGATTCTCATGTCACCTCAGAAAATTTCTTGTTCCTACTTTCTGCTTTCTGAATTTGAAGTTGTTCAGGTAGCTCCTTTGAGCCGTGGCTGGAACCATCAGTTCCCCTCACACCACTCAGGGTAAGCCCAGCCCAGAACATCAGTGATAGAGTCTGAGACACAGAGGAGGGATTAGGATCATCCACAGCATCTTCCCTCTGCACTCTGAGTTGTTTTACCCTAACTAATTCTGATATATCTTTTCTTAATCTCGGCAGTAACCAAGGAACAGTAACCCTGGTAACTTCAGCTAGCTCAATATTTTGGGTTTGTTTTTTTTTTTTCCCCAGCTTAAATAAAAAAACCCAAACCCTGGACATGTTGTAACACAGAAGAGGTGAGTGTGCAGCAGAGCCCAAGGCCAACCTTTGTAGGCAGGCACTGGCTTCAGCACGGGGAGACAGATTAGGAGAGAGAAAAAAAAGAATAATTGAAAGTGTTTTATCCAGCAATTTCATTTTGTTTGTAGGAGAAGGTTTCAGGCAATAAGATAATGACAGCAATTTATCCAGTTTACCCAGTGAAATGTTTGGGGTTGTATTACCAGGCTGAAGTGATGTTTACATGTGTAGCTGGATGTCTAGTTTCCTATGGAGACAAGCTCGTCAGGTCAGGGCTGCCTGTCACTGGGAACCCTCCACCTAGGTGGGGATTGCAACAGCACAGGGCTTCATCGTGGTCATGGGGGCTGGGATCTCTTCAAACTGCCTCTTCCTTGGGGTGAGAGGGGATGGACAAGCTCCAGTTTGTCCAAAGCAGAGGGACTTTGGTGAAACCTTCAGATTTGATTTTTTTTTCGTATTCGAAGAATGTTTTGGACAAGTTCTGGAGTTGTCAAAGTGACTCATTAAATATTTGCCAGGAAATAATTTGGTTTTGTATTTAAATTGACCTCCCCTCTACCTAAATCATCAACAAAGCGAAAAATTCAAAACTGAAATGAGGAAATACAAATGTTTATATTTTGACTTGAACTGGTGTGTGTGTGTGTATTTTTGCCTTTGTTTTTTTTTCTTTTGGCTTATCAATTCAGAAATTTGTTGAGGTTTTTTTTCTCCCAGGATAACTTTTCTTGGCTCTCATGAATTCTTAGGAAAAAGAAGATGGTTTTCCAGCAAACAGGGCAGGAAACTTGTTTTCCATAGGCAGCAATGCAATGTATGTAAAGCATGTGTGGCTTTCACAACATTAGCCCATTCTGGCAGGTGGCCAAGATGTAGATATCCATCAGAGATGAGCCTGGGAAGAAATAGAGGAGGAAATTTTATGCAACCTCACATATTTTCTTAGGTTATGGTTTGTTTGGGGTTTTTTTCCTTACATTTATTTATTCCTCTATTAACTGAAGACGCAGTTGTTCAATCAGTGGCTGATGTGCAGGCAGCAAATGCTCCTGAAATCCCTCTGTGCTCGTGCAAGCATCTCTTATATCAAGAACCCTGAATATTGAAGCTCAGGGCTAGAGCTGGTGCTAAAAAACCACATGTGAACCCAGTCAGCCCCACTGGATTGCTGCTGCAGCTCTCTGGAACTGGTTCTAAGACCTTTCCTTGCAACCTGCAGTCAAAAATGGGGGATGTTTCCAATTACCATTGATCTCTGGAACAACAGGCTTTCATGTCTGGCATTTCCAGCTGGAATTACAGATGCAGATTGCCGTGAGGACAACAAGCAGCTTTGGAGCAGGGTGGCCAGCAAGTCCATGTCCATGTTCCAGCTGTGTCCCTCACGCTGGCAGCTCACCACGATTCTCCATACATAAAGAGAGGCAACGTGCTCCTCAGGTGCCTTAGAGGACTTGGCACAAATCTGCCCCAGCCCCAGAGTCAAAAAAATCTGTTCTCAGAGAAAGATTAATGGTCAGTGTGTTGGGGCTCCATTTTAATCATCACAGGGTTCACTTTATGCTGTTTTCTGTCTACTTCCATGTGTTTGCAAACAGCAGTGATCAGGCTCACAGGTCTGTGACAGCCAGCAAATTCTTCCTTTCATTTTTCTTAGCTGTAGAAATACAGGAATATAGAAATAATATAGAAATATAGAAATAACCTTTGCTGCTCTCACATGGTGTTGTCTTTTTCCCATCGTAGACACACAGTACAATAGAGGTATTTAAAAGAGGGATAATCTAGAACAGCTCAAATCCTGCTGGAGTTCTCTATGTGGACTTTCAGAGGATTCAGGAGGGGTTTGTTGTCCAAACCCTTGGCAGGATGAGGTTTGTCATGAATAGTCTATCAAGCTGGTGATGGCACCTGCGTGGTCCTCGGTGCAATGAGAATTCTCTGCTCACAGGAAGCAAGGGCTTGTCTCTCCAAGTTTATTTTAAAAGCACACAATACAGAGAGTCTTAAAAGCTGGGGAATGTTATTAGCCCTGGTCTCAGTATCTGCAGGTTGCATACAACGTCATCAAATTGGAAATAACAGGCCTTTAATAGCTTGCTGAGCAAACATTATGAGAGAGTATCAAATAGGAGTGAAAGAAAAGAGCTGAGGAGTTATCATAGTTCATTTTCAGCACTCAGAGAATGATGTGGGAGTGAATTGATACGGAAGTGAGAGAACCTTAATGAGTAAGAGCTGTGGGCAGAGGGGTGACCTGGGCATCGAGGTGACCTGGGCACTGGGCACCCTCAGTCCCAGCCTTGGTACCCAAATAGACCTGATATTAACTAGCCAAGTGCAGGAGGATTGCTCTGCAGCTCCAGTTCCCGGCTCTTGGGGAAGCTGCAGATCAAATCAGCATTTATTTGACTAAAGGATGTTCGACACGACAAAAAGGGCTCTAATTATAACGTGCTGAAAGAGCTGATGAAGGTTCGTCTGCTTTCTGTTTGTAATTTAGCTGGAGGCATTGGAAAAGGGTTCCAGGAGGTGGAAAGAATGTCTTCAGTCACAGGAATGGCTCATGCATATTCTGCAGAAAACTTCCTTGCCTTTCCTTGGTGCTTCAGGCCCTGTCCTGGCCCAGCACAGCAGCAAGTATTTGACCCTGGTGATGTGATGGGTCCCAGTGAGGAGCTGTACATTGCACATGTATGTTGTGTGTGCTGTGGCTGGGTTTGGGGCTGGGCAGCTCCCACTTACAGACTTTGGATTCAGCTTTGAATCCAAATCGCATGTCAGGCAAACCCAGACCAGGTCAGGTCCTTTCAATTTCTCCCTCCTTGTCCACACTTCTTTCAAGGCAGCAGTTCCCCAATAAATGCAATATTTGAGCGATGCTGTCCCATGTCTGGACTGTTTCTTGTCTGTTCTGTCAAACAATTTCACTGTCCTGGGCTATCGTTGGGTTTTTTTTCTCTGAGCCACATCTTATCACAGTACACCCATAGTTTGCTGTTCTTCACTTCAAGCTCTCCATTACCATTGGTGCTTGGTACTTTTCTTTTAATCCTTTTGTTTCTTCCCTGCACTTTCTTTTTTGTTCAGTAAGTCTTCTCTCTTTTTCTGTCCCATCCAGGCTAGTACAGACAATGAGTATAATATATAGATTATTTCCTCTGGTAGATCACATATTGCATCCTCACTCCTTCAGGATTCAGTCCTGCAGCATCCTCAGCAATACTCAGGGGGACCCAGGAGAGCATGATGTAGGAAGAAGCTGTGTTGGTTTTTATGGTTGGTTATTAGTTTCTACAGTTGGTTGTTGGTTTCTACAGGGCTCTTTGCATGGTGAAACCAAGCACCTGCACATTGTCTGGTCCAGTAGGATTGGCCTTGACTGGTCAGCAGTCACAGAGCTTGAGGCTTGGGAGCAGGGCACTGGCTCTGCACCATTCCTCAGCAGAAGACACTTTTTCCCTTGAGAGTGGGCCTTGAGTGCTGAGCATTGTATAGTTACTCCCCAAAGTCTCTCCTGAGCTGCTTTCTCCACAGCTTGAGAGCACATCCAAGAAGCTCTCCTGGGAGCTCTGAAGCTGTGCTGCTGCAGGAGGCATCAAAGGGGAGGACCAAGGAGAAGTTGGGCTGCTGAGCCGAGGGTAGGAAGAGGGAAGAGGCTGTAGATACCGGCTGGTCCAGAAAAATGCGGGTACTTTCCACCTGAAAACTGGCATCTCACCAGCCTCTCCTCAGGTCTGCTTGGAGAGGATGTAGCTGTTTCCACTCTTGCTGCAGGGCTCTTGGCTGCCAGGGATTGCTCGATGCTTTCCAGAGCTGTTATTGCAGCGCAGGGTTCACATGGACTGATCTGGGAGGAAAACCCCCCCTTCAGCTTGGGGGTGACCCGTGGTGAAGTTTAATCAGCTTTGTGAGGTAGAGTTTGTATCCTACTCTTTCAAATAAATAAATAAAGCTTTGGAGAAGAATTAGGAATTTAAAAAGACCCTCTGGGTAGGGTTTTTTTTCAATATTGCTTCTATTTATAGCCTTTTGTGAGGAACAGCCACTGTTTTGCCAAGCAGTCGGTGGAGCTTTTAATTACACACACTGGCATTTTATGCACGTTTTTTGGTTAACTATTAGCAGGCATTTCTAGTGTTTCAGAGGGATGGGTGCTGGGCTTATGCAGCTGATGCTGGTGCCTGGGAGGGTGTGCTGTGGCATCCCACTTTCCTTGTTTTTCTTGAGGAGAATGGGAAGGGCAGAACAATATTGACAATGTTATATGAGCAAACGTGGACCCAGGGGGAGCGTGTGAAATTTGGGCTGTCACTCTACACATGGGCCAACGGATGTTTTCCTAAACTTCATTGGCTTCTTTTCACATTAAAAAAAAATTGTTAGAGACAACTATTTGCATAATATATATTAAAAAAATAATTGAAATCCATAACCTATTTGAAGCACAGAGACACCATTCAAGAGAAGAAGTCCATAAAGTTCTTTTGTGCTCCTCTCTGCATCTTCTCTAGACACTTGACTGATAGTTTCTCCTGCTTGCAGAGCCCAAGCTCATTGCAGAGGTGGGTGTCTGCCCAGCAGGGGCACCAAGAGGGCTTGGATCCAGCTCCCTGCAAGCCAATATTGTGTTCCTATCTCAATAACTTGGGGCAGTTTGTAGCAAAATCTGTTTTGTATAAGTTTGGTAGTGTACCGAGGGATGACAGTCACTTAGAGGCTCTCTCCTCATGTTCTCCTGGGTTCTCAAGTTATTCCTGTCTCTTTGCAGTAACTGTTAACTGTAGCCATTCATATCTTCTGAAAATAATTCACAATTTGCCAGTTGGGTTCTGAACTGCAGCCACTTCTGTGTTCTGTGCATGAAATACATCATGGAATAGAATTATAGGATGTTCTGGGTTGGAAGGGACCTCCAAAGGTCACCTCGTCCAACCCTCCTGCAATAGACAGGGACATCATTGTAAGATTATAAGATACTTTCTTGAAATGCCTTCTCTGGAAGTTCCAGCCCATGTTTCATCTTGCTCAGAGCCCCAGCACTGCTATTCCCAGTTCAGCTTGCAGGTTATATTAACTGCCATCTCTTTTTGAAGAGCTGCTAACCACTTATTCCCCATCCTATGACTGCAGAGCTGGGTACTTGTGCCAAAACCAGAATACTTTGTTCTTCTCTCTCCTAAATTGGCTGCTGCCTTTGCAGTGCCTTTCTCCAATTTTCCTGCGGGCATACATGTTAATGAGAGTGAAGTCGTGCCCCTAAATCAGTCAGTTAATGAAGGTCAGGGTTGTTTAAAATCAAGTCACAGGAGTCCAAAGAGATGACTAGATGCAGATGGCAAAGAGGAGAGCTGGAATATAGCGGCTAAAATCATGATCCTTCAAGCTGTGAAAAGTCTGGGAATAGTGTTTGTGTTATAGTTGTGCAGTTCTACAAGCAAACAGAAAAAAGTGCAGTATTATACCAGTAAACTCAACATGAATCCTTCTTTGCTATTAATCTGTATACCCCAAATTAAGCCATTTTTCAAAATGAAGTGGTTTCTCAAAATAACCTACGTGTACCATTACATTTTTACACAGGTGCATAGTCATACATTTTCTTTAAGAGTGCCTTTATCCAGGTTTGTTCCATAATTTCTATTCTTCACTGTATATACGTGTGAAAGCACACAGTCAGTGGCTGGAGAAAAATTCAGAAGTCCCACTGGGTCTCATTCCTGTCTCTTCTCATAGTGGGAGGTGGTGACAGCGTGTGTGTTTAAATGTGCTGATGTGATCACTGCAGTGACTATTACAGATCAGCCTAATTCACCTTTTCTAAAAACCTGTGTAAAATCTGCATGTTTATCATATGTGCACCAGTTAAAATCAGTACAGATCATTTCAGTTGTGAGAATTCTTCAGGTACGGGCTCAGGGAAGCTTTGCACATTTTCTTTGTGTAGCCCAGCTATAAAAAATACAGTGCAAGGAGAATGCAGACACAAGTGAGGAATATTAGACCAGCTTGGCATGCTAATGAAATCCTCACTGAGATTCCTTCCTTTCCTCTCCCCTCTTAATAGTTCAAGTACATTCTCTCATAAATGACCCTGATTGCTTGACTACTGAGATACTACTAACTTCTTTCCACAAGATTATAGGGGTTTAAAGGTAGATGTGGGTCACGTTTCCCCATGTGCACAGATCAAGCCATAGAACCAGAGTGTGATTTGTGGAGTTTGTCCCTCTTCAACGTGGAGAACAACTTCACAGTTCTGACACCTGAACTTCAGAGAACCCTTAAGACTCTTAATTGCTCAGCTTAAACAAAAAAAATATCAAGGCCCAGCACAGAACAGATGTATAGCAATAAACTTATCTCATCATGTCAAATGATTAAACAGTGGATTCTTTTTTACATTTAAATATACAAGGCTTTCCATTAAGGGGCTGTGTTGACTCTGATAACAGTTTCACAACCATTAAGTTTATTTCTACAGCTATTTGTTAAGAGCTAATAGGGAAAATAATAGAAACTAATTGAAAAGCAAAGCAAACAGAGCAGAGCCCAGAATGTTTCGGTTAATAAGCAATAGAGATTGTATTGATTTCATTTTATAAACAACATTAATCCTCAATAACAATTAAAGTGTGGGCAGGTTGCTTGTTTAAGTTATCAGATAAGATGGCCTACTCAGGTACATATCTAGGGCAGTAATTCAAAAAGGATATGAGGATTCAAGAAGCTATTGATCCATCCATCAGGAGCCAGTGTCACAAGAAATGCTCTCAGCAGTTCTTAAAGCCACTGCTGCCCAGAGCAGCAGCACGAACACTCCTGCTGCTGGAGAGCAGAGCAGCCTGCATGGAAATGGTTGAGTTTCCAAACAGCTCTATGTATTTTCCCTGAAATGACTAATTCCTGAATTGCAGAGGTGACTGGGGTGAGGTGTCAGGTCTTGCCTGCTCTGGGCAGACGGACAGTGGAAGCCAGAGCCTCAGAGCAGAGCCTGTGTTAGGGGAAGGGCTGGTCCTGGGGATCCTCTGCTGGCAGGAACCTGCAAAAGCTGCTCCCCAGACGCTTCTGCTCCTAAACCAGACACTGAACATAATCCCCTTGTCGCTGGTGGCTGTGAGGAAGGCTGGGAAGCACTGATGTGAATGCAAACCCCTAGAGAGAGGAGGAAAGCCTCTTGCATGTCACAGCAAGGACAGCGGCGGCTCGGGTGCTGACAGGGATTTATTTGCAGGAGCCTGTGCTGTGTGCTGGGTGCTGATGGAAGCCTTCTCCAGGTGTGTCGGTGTAGCCAGCTCTGAGGCGCTGCCTTTGGTTACCTGGTGGTGAAGCAGTGGCTGGGAAGAGCAGCAGGATGGACCCCAGGCTGCTCTTCTGCAGCCTCATGGGAGGTCCAGGGGCTCAGCTCAAGACCATGCTGCCAGTTATTTGCTGAGAGCTGGCTGGGCAGGCACGTTGTGCTGCCCTGATACCTTCAGGTGTAAGGAGGACATGAAAATGGAGCTGTGCAGCTGCAGATAGGGCTGGCTTTGACCAAGGGCCTCCAGCACAGCCAGAGTAGCCGGCAGCTTGGCTCTTGCCTTGTGCTTGAGCTGCTGTGGGTTCCGAATGAGCTACTCACTTCATGGGATCATATTGGTTGGAAGAGACCTTTAAGATCTTCAAGTGCAACCATTCCACCAGCACTGCCAGGGCACCACTAAACCACTAAACTCTTGTTCTGTTGGCAGTGGTAGGACTGGTTTGCTGTTCTCCTCCTGAAACTGGGCTGATTTTTAGTGAAGAGTTCAACATCTATTAGATTTAAGAGGAAGGAGATTGGGTGTGAGTGTGATCTCATGTTAACCACTCACAGGGGAGGGATGATATTTTAATGGCAGTTCCTGTATTATTAAACATAGAGCACAAAAAGTGTGAAATAGGCAGTAGAACAGGGACCAACACTCTGGTTTCCTCCATCTAGCCAAATGTCCAAGAGCCTACATGTTCTCTCTGGCCAAGGAATTACCTGTTTGTTCCAAGTAGTGTGGAATAACTCCCACAGGAAAGGAGGACACTGATCCCAAACCACCTTATGGGCTCTTTGAGAGGATTAATTCAAATTCTTTTGTGGTGAGGAGGGGAATGAAGCCCATGAAGTGTATGTGGGTGAGGTCTCCACTCCTGAGCCAGGTGGACAAGCCACGGGTGACCTCCTCCCGCTGTGCACTGAGAAAGCAGCGTGTGCTCCCACCTTTGGCTGTACCAGAGTCTGACTGTAACCCTGGGCTTTGAAAACCCTGCACTGGGGTGTCCTGTGGCCTAGGAGTAGGTAGGATTTGAGAGAAGGTCTTCTCAATGGCAATTCCTGCCCTGTGGACACCCTGGTCTGTGATAAGAGCACGTCTGGACAGTCCCAAGGCAGAAAGGGCCTTTGCTGCAGGAGATGCTCTGAGCAGGGTGAGTTTTGCTGCTTTTGGAGCTGGAAAGTTGTGCTGTGGGGTCAGGCTCGTGGCTTTGGTGGAGAAGTAAAGTGCAGAAGGACCATACTAGGAGCTTATAATTCAGCATTCCTTGTTCCTGATAAAATGCCCAGCACTGCATACAAATCACATTTTAAAACACAGCACAGAGTGCCATTCCTGCTTGGCTAATACGTATGATTGAAGAGAGCAACGCAGATCGTTGGAATTAAGAAATGACTGGGAGATAAGTTAGAAAATGGTCATAGATTGAAGCATTTACTCCAAGTACGTATCTGTTTATGATAAGATTGCTTGGGTTTAGCAGAGGAGACTGGAAAAGGAGGCAGCAGAACGTGGGGCTAGAGGCAGACGCCTGCAGTTGCCCTGGGCAGAAATTTCCTGTTAACTTTGGCAGTCCTTGGAGAGTAGCCGACTGTCATCAATTCCTGGTCAATATTTGAGCAATGCTCTTTGGCGAGTCACACCACTTGCTATTTGCTCGATCAATGTATAATAGCCCAATGACTCAATATTATAAAACTCAATGACCTGTGAAACTTCAACATTTACATTTCTGTTAAAATCTCAAATAGTTCTTTATTAGCAGGAGCTGGAGCTGAAATGCCAATCAGATAAGCATGATGACAATTATTAGCTATTTTCTTAGTCACATTGGGACAGATTCTGGGGTTTTTGCTAGGAGGGAATCCTCTGAGGTGGATGAAGCTGGGTGTTCAGGCAGACACCATGTCTCCACGCTGAGCTGCCTCTGCCAACACCTCTGCCAACTGGGCACTCCCAGTATGGCCCAGTGCAAAGTCAAACCTGGAAACTTACACTGCAGTGGGTGGTTTAGATTATTTAAAGCCGTGTGTCTCTGTCCTGAGAGCATGACTGACAGTCGTTGGGCCATGGAAAGCACAGCAAGGTCTTGCTCCTCAGCTGGTTGCAGCTCCAGATAGCGCTTGGTGGTGTCAGCGCTTTAGACCATTTCAGTGCAAGTGAAGCTGAGTGATTTAGTGTTGAACCGTTTGTGGACACCTGAGAGTGCCCAGACAGCAGTAGAAGGAGCTGCAGGCACCCGTCTGCCTCCTGTAATTCACAGCCCCTAAGCTCAGAGACAGGTGCTGCAATGCACCAAACACGGACACTGACCTGACCTACTGCCTCGAGATGGAAAGTTCAGCTATGTTAACACATTAGTACAGCTGATTTACACCCTAGGGTGGTAGTTCTGTGTTAATAAAGCAGATCTAGAGATGTACGGACATTGCCATGCATAGAAATGCTTTTTTTCACTTTAAGTCCAGCAGCTTGAAGGCTCATCAACAAGGTAGCTCACTGACATGTTTGCCAGAACAACCATTTTGACAAATATTTATTTTTCCTGTTAGGAAACAGTTCAGCAATTTATCAAGTCTGGGTTTGGTTGTGAAGGGAAATTACTAGTAAGAAAAAATAAGGTCTGAGTAGCAACCCGACCTAGTTACTAGTGAGGGCTGGTGTAAGAAATGCTCTGTTGACCTTTGAGGGACAGCACTTGGGAGATTTAAGGAAAGAGAACATTAGCAGAGCACGTGGTTAGGACCAGAGAAGCTGTGTGGGTCTCCAGGGCAGGTAAATGAAGCACATGTAGGTGATGGAGTGAGGAGAGGCCACAGCCCATCAGAAAAGTCCGAGTCACAGAGTCTTGGGACACTACGAGGTGAGTTCCCTCAGTGAGAGGTTGGTGACGTGCCCCTGCTCAGAGCTGTTCCCCTTTTACACCTCGAGCAGCTCCTGAACCATGTGTGGAACAGGAGTAGGTGAGATAGCTGAGGCATTTCCAATAACTTCTACTGCAGACAGGAGCTAGATAAGATTTCCAAGAGTCTCCCAGTATCTCCAAAGAGCTTTTCTGCCCATTTGAGCTGACTCTGCCCATGGTGCAGCACCTCGGTCCCAGCACCTCTGGGTGTCCCTCCCTTGGCACAAGGGGCTCTGTTTGCCCTGCTCTGCAAACACGTGTGTGTAAGTGCAGGCTGCTACATGCACCTACTACTTGGAGCAACTCAGAGCAACTCTTGGGTCACTATTTGCATGAAGAATGTGTGTGGGCTTATCATTATGCAAAAGGTACCAGGCACACCTGCTAGAACAAATGAAACATTTCTAGAAAAAACAAACCTGCCTTTTGCTGCAGCCAGTATCTGCAGCCTCTTTGCTTGTGTATTGCACCATCTCGCCACCTTGGAACCTCAGTACCAGCTTGGGGAAGTTTGTGTTGCCCTGTTTAATGCAACTCTTGAAACAACTGCTCAGGAAGTGAGTTAAATCTGGAGCAATGTGAGGAGAGGCTGAAGGGGTGGTGAGAGGGAAGGGAGGGCCCATCTAGGAAGGGAAAGCTGTGGTTATGTCAATGTGGTGCAATGCTGCACAGAGCCAAGGTGTTGTTAGTGTTCCTGAGCAGCACTCTTGGACATAGATACATCAGGTAACTCCTTAAACAGGTTCCATCCCAGCAGTGCTTGCTTGTCAGAGCTGGGTGGCTAAGCAGCTCTGCATCATCAGAGTAAAACCACACTTTGGAGGCTAAAGTTCAATTTACCCTGCCTACCTTCTAGTTATTCTGCTTGCACTGTAGTAAATGCAGACTTCACTTTCCATTTAGAAAGCCTGTGAGGCTGTTGGGCCTTTTAAAAAAACTTAGTTGTGTCACATTGAATAAGAAAATTGGAGCTCTCCATCACGTATAAAAAAAGAATGAACAGGGTGACCTTCTTGGGAGTAAGCCCTGAAAAAGCCAAGCAGCACAGAAGGCAAACCACAAATGTTCTTTACCCTGATCATTTGAAGCATGTGGACAAGAAACTACACTGGACATTGAAATAGCAGAGAGTAGGAAATGAAAGGAATAGGGAAGCAGTGAATGCCAGGTCAGGGTAAGGTGCAGTAAGCAGCAGCATGTTCAATATATTAATACAAAAGTTATAGAGAGTTCTGGCTTTTGTTAGTGCTCAGTGTGTGGTGTTGGGTGTTGCATTTGTTATGCATGGATGAAATGGAGTCTAATAATGGACATGATCATAAGAGGTCATTTATCCCCTGTGTTTTTCACTGTGAATGCAAGGATTTGCTGCGTGGTGTCTGTGCATTTGTGCATCCAGCTGTGAAGCCTGTTCTCTGTGTTGTGAGAGGGATTCAGCTCGTGATTCCTGGCCAGTGCACCAGGGATGTGCCACCTTCTCTTGCTTTCCTCACCTCCATCACTTGGTGTCTACCTAAGCACACTTTGGCTTGGTTTGGTTTTGATCCCTGCCCAGATCTGGAACTGGATCAGTGTTCAGGCCTTTGGTGGAGAGAGAAAGACTCGAGTGGAGTTTCTCAGTTGATCTCTGAACCCAGAGGTTGTTGTGAACACGGTTCATCTGTGCTGTCAAACAAAGCTGTTTGTTGTGTCAGTGAGAGAGGAGTGAAGTAAGTGCCTTTACTGTTAATGTCAGGCTTAGAAACTGCAGTGGGAAGGCAGGACGGTGCTCCCAAGGTAGAGAAAAGAATGATGTGCATGTGTATTTTGTGCATATATCCCCTTAGACTTGCATGCAAACCGTGACATGTATTCAGTGAAATCACACTGCAGCTGCCTGAGCACATGGATGGATGGATGGAAGGACACGGATTCAGTAAGCCAAATGAATCTTTCAAGCCACTCCATTAAGGTGACCAACTTTGCATTTTTTGGTCAATGGAGTGATGTCTGAAATTAATTTGCCCTAATTTATTTATAAAACCCAAGACTTGCAGGTCTTGCACCCGCTGCTGCTCAGGCACATGAGCAAGGAATTCAGGGTGATTCTTTGCACACTTAGTCCTGCCTGTTTCACAGCATCACCTGTGACTGTCAACGGGTCTCTGTGTATGAAAAAAACAAGAATCAGGCCTCTTGTCTGACAGGCAGTGTCATCTGCTCAGGAACTGATTGGAAATACTACTGAAAAATAGAGAGAATAGGAAAAATAAGCACCAGAAACACGCAGTGCTAAAAAGAGTCTAGAGATGAGTGTGAGGAGAACTTGTCAATGGCACAGGCTGACAAATCAATTTCCTCTCCTCCTCTTTACACCTGTGTAAACATGTTTACAAAGGAAGATACATAGTAGCAAAAAACCAGATACATGGTAGCAAAGCAGATACATAGTAGCAAAAAAGTATCCATTTGTTACAACTCACCCAAAACTTCCTGGGTTTGATTTGTTTTTTACTCTGCCCTTGTGGCAGGGCAGGTCTCCCTTCTACCCTCACACCTGGCTAGGAAATAAAGTGAACTCTTCTTTTCTCTCTCTTCTTGCCCCTCAGCCAGAAGGGAGCAGGAGCAGAGGAGCCCAGGGTAGCTGGTTACTGGTGTTGGTGGTGCGGGTGTTCCCCGTGAGGTTCCCACCCATGCCTTTGTCTTCTTCACAAACACCACGGACAAATACTAGTGAGGAGTGTCCAGGGACACCTGGAAGAATCACCTTGGCTTTGCTGAACTGTTTGAGCCTACACCCATCTTTGTGGATGTATCACTAACTGCATAATGACTTGTTATATTTTTACCTGCTCTCCTTTTCCTACGTGTATGTTACACAACTCACCACTGCTTCCCCCTGAACAGACGTGAGAGATTTTCCATTTGGCCACTTTGTTTCTAGGATAATTAGTCTAATTTCCCAATAATTTACGAGCTGTTGTTTCTTGCCTATGAATTTCAGGGACCAAACCTACATAGGCAGCTTTTTCCATCACATCACTTGATGCAAGGACTCCTTTCTTTGACTCTTCCCATCTTTTCTCCAAGTGACACTCTCTTACTATCTCTTGATGGCAACTTGTGCAGCACTGTCTGAGGCAAGGGAAGATCCCAACACATGTGTGCACACGCAAGTACCAGAAGGACCTTCTCAAAAATGCTCTGGGGGACTTATTCTCAATGCAGATCACACAGGCTGAAATCATCCCCTCTTTTAGGCTTAATTGCATCCCTTATATAAGTGGAGCCAGCTGGGATTTTTTCCTCCAGTTCCTAGAAGGCTACTCTGTGCTCTCAGGTTAGTGCTGCTGAGGGGTTTACAGCTGTACCCAGGGAGGATAAGCTGCTATCAGCTGTAGGGTCACACATTGACTGGGTTCCTTGCTGCTTGTGCCATTCCTGATGTGCTGCCCTCCATCACCTGGGTCCTCCTGAGAGGAGGGAGTTGCTGGGAGTTACCCGGGACAAGTTCTTGTGATGGAGAAATGCACTCAGAGCTTGGGGGGTAGGGGTGAGGGGGCTTTTCTTCTGCCTCTGAGACATCATCCGTGTAAAGAGCATCCTCGTGGTGCAGGGGGTGTCGGGAGGAAGGAAACGCATCTCACACTCCAGTTCTTTATTATGCCAGTCATGTTGGAGGGCTTGTTAGAGCTGTGTAGGAAACCTCCCTTTTCCTATTCAACACACAGTGTTTAGACAGTTTGAAGAACTCTTGTCTCCCTTCCTCTATTCGAGCTCAAGTCGTCAATTAGATGTAATTGAAAAAGGTAGAGTAAATGGCAGGTGCCTGCCTCTTTGGAGGGTGTAATTATGACTAGCTTGCAGACTTGGAATTCTGATGACTGAATAAATAAAGAAGACAGATGTGTTTGTGTACACACCAGCAGCAGTATTGACAGGATGACACGGGGACAGTGGTGGCTCTGTAGTCTAGAATGGGGGGGGAAATGAGGGGTTTGGACTACTTTCTCTCTCTTATTTAGAAAATGAGCATCTGTTCTCCCTCTCTTCATGTCTATGGATGAGGTGAATTTGTATTGTGCCTATAAAAAATAACAGTGTGGCTGGGACTTAGGCATTGATTTGTGCTAGTGAGAGGATTCCCATTCAATGTATTCAATAAGAGATCTTCTCTTACTGCTAATTCCATTTTTACTCTCTTTTGCCTTCTTTATCTGCTCAGCATTGTACAGGTAAGAAATGTGCTTGAATCTGATGAGAAATGGGAACGTGTTGCCAGGTAATCCTGTCTCCTAAACTCAGAAATATTCCTCAATAAAAAAAGGCTGTGCAAAGGATTTCCATCTCCTTCGAAAGCACTAGCACAGCCATACTGCTCTGTGGCATTTTTAATCTTAATAATAACAAAAAAGGCCAGGACAGGCATGGCTTGGAGTGGAGCAATAGAATATTTAGGCAACCAAGGTATTCAGAAGGTCTTTGTGCTCTCTCTGCCATGGCTCGTGGCTGGTGATGCTGGGGCAAGGCAGGTTTGCTAATGAACCAGTGGAGAACAAGCCCTTATCTAATCTACAGCTTAATAAAATATTGATGCTTCTAAGACATTAGCTATCTTCTCTTCATATATTGCTCGCTTGCCTATCGTTATTGCATCTGATATCAGAAAAATGTCCTCAGAGCACTATTTGGCCAGCAGTCCCCTGGGTTTCCATTATCTCGGGTACACAGGCTCTGGTGGGATGGTGCTGTACCCTTGCCATGCAATCCCAGCACCCTCACTGCTGGAAGTGACCCACCCCTCCTGAAGTCACACAGCCCTTGTGATAAAACTGCTGGGTATATTTTTAACACAGTTTCTGAGCTGGGTTCAAGAATGGGGTGTTAGTTTAAGATAGTTTCTTTTAACTTTGTAACACAGACCTCAAATGTCCTCAGGTTTTCCCAGGTCTGCTCTGATGCTGCTCTTGGCATGTGGAAGGGGCTCTGATCTGCTGTGTTTTACAACTCTTCTTTTTCACTGATACAGAAGCTGAACTAGTATGTAAATTAAAATAGCATGATGCTTAGAGGAGTCTTGATGTTGTATGTGGGGCTGGGGGACTTCACCATAAGGACTAGTAATGTAAGAGGGTCTTTATTTTCTGGTCAGTGGGGAATTTGCCTCTGTTGTAAGTACAATTTCTTGCGGATAGTGTCTGAGAAAGCCCACACAAGGGGTGGTTACAATTGCCTAAAGAAACAGCTTTACTCATCTATTTATCTGCAAAAAATCTCAATTGCCAGAGATATGCTTTCATTGTTCCCTAAGGAATAATAGAGGAAAGGAAAACAACTAAACTGAGGACAAAAAATCCAAGCAAATAGTGAAAGAGAAAGGAATAGGGACAGCTTCAAACCGAGCGTCTCTTCCTATGTTAGACTATGAGTTTTTTCAGACTGTGAGGTTTTTAATTCAGCCACTCCCCATTAGCTCACACTTCATTTATGTTTCCCCCTCTTTTCTGCTTGCTGAAATTGTTTATTTCTGTAGCTGAGTGTCCCTGATGTTGTGTACTGGGGCCCTTCAAGCTGGAAACACTTTCTTCCTCCTCTGCCCTCCACCCGAAACAAAGGTTCTGGTCTGTGCAGGAGTCCTGGGCTGGTAGAGAATGTCTTCTATGTCCTTTGATTCATGATGTTCTGCTTCTAAGTATTTCTGTCTAGACAGCACCTGCATAATTAGTAATTGATTAAAGAATCCTTTTTAGTCCCATGGGAGCTGTAGAGTACATGTACATGCGCTTCAGCTAATGTTAATTCCATAGAATAGGAAAATTGCTCTCTGGCTGTCTAGTGAAGCTGTTCCACACCCAGTATCCACATTGAGGTGTTTGGGGGGTTGCTGTTCCCTGCAGTTCTCTGCTGAGTTGCTGCTCCAGTTCTTCCAACCTTTGGTGAGATGCTTTCTCCTTCCTGCAAAGGGCAACATCTGACACCTTATTGGTGACCAACACACAATATTAGTTTTCTTTCATTACAGTTCTACTTCTCTCTGCTTCCTCTCAACCTCACAGAAACTTCAGCTGTGGTATTTTTGGTGTGCACCCTATTTTATTTCTGGATTTTTTTAATTATTATTTTGTTTTATTTTATTTCCTGGGGCATTTTAGCGAGCTCTGAGGAGTTGTCTCTGCCTGAGCCACAACCATTTCCCATTCCAAGCCCTGCCCTATCTCCCATTATATCTCTGTGTGCAGCTCTCGCCAGGAAAAAAAGGGTCTCAAATTGATTTTTCATAGCAAAACACGGAGATATTTATTTGGTTTGCTACTACAAATATTCTTCCTCTAGGTTGTGACCGGGTGAATTCCAGGCCCATTGAGGCTGATGGAAATCTGGCGCTTGGCTTCAGCAGAGGCAGGATTTCCACTCAGATTTTTGCCTGTGTGGGGAATTAGAACTGACAATGACTGTTGACAAAAACTCTGGAACAACCCAGCTATTTAAGAAAAATAATACCATGATTCAGCTACTTCTGCTCTCAAGTAATGCCTTTTTCAATGCTATGTGAAAGCAATGCAAACAACTGCGCCTGCTGTTTTGCTTGGCTTCTCCTCTAAATCCTTACCTGTTGTTGTTTGTGAGGTGATAGGATCAAGGAGGCCCAGCCACAGATAAGAACCTGGGTCTTGTATAAACAGAGGGAGAAAACAGCCTCCTGCAGGCTGCCAGATGAGAGATGAGGGGACACGGGCAATGGGGCTGAGCATCAGCACCCCCCGAGCCCCTTCCCAGGCTTTTCTGGGGTGGAGAGCTTTGGGAGGAGGTCTGAGGATTATAGAGATTGGTACTGGCATGGACAGGTGATTATTTAAAGACATGAAAGGTGTGGAACACCTTGAAAGCTGGCAGGGGAGGCTGGGGCTGTGAGCTGCTCCTTTGGTAGCCAAGAGGAGGATGGAGGTGAGGGAAGAGCAAGGCTGGGAAGCTTCTGTGAAGCAGGAGCTCCAGGGGTGGTGAGGGTGGGTGGCCTTTCCTCAGGGAATTACCTCAGTTCATCTCACCTTGCTGCCGTTGTCCTCAGTACGGCTTCTTAACTCATCCCTCTGGTGGTTCTGGTGGTGTTTGTGTCCACAATCCAAGATCCAAAGGCTCAACTCAAATCAATGTCCGTATCCAGACACTTTTCCCACACCATCAGCAAGTACTTTTGGAACTGGATGTAGCCCAGCTGGAACTAAGCTGAGAGCAGAGTTCCTTGTGAGGTTTCTCATGCGGACAGCTCTTGGCTGGGTTGGGGACGTTTTGAAAGAAGTAGTTTTTCATGTTATTTCAGTATTTCTTCGTCCCATCAAAGCCAGGAAGTGCAAGGATAATAATTTTAAAAGAGACAGAAACCTCATGGCAAAGCTACAGTAATGGACACCACAGGAATATGCTGAGCAGATTTTTTATTATTTGGAAAAGAGAAACAGGCGTTTCAGACAACCTATAACATGACTGAGGACTCAAGCAGGTCACTCCTCTGCCACCCAAGGCTCAGGTCCACGTGTCCAGACCAGATCTCTGCCCCTAAATATTTTTAAGCTTTGAGGCTGTTTGAAATCTCCATCTGCAATATGTTGTCCATGCAATGAAAGTCAAACTGAACTAGGAGTAAACTGGAATTTGGAAGTGGAGAAGTACCTCAGAAGGGTGACGCAGGAGAGCATCTTCTTGGTGAAAGCAGGACTGAGGCTGCCTGTCCTTAGAGCCTCTGCTTCCTCAGGTTTATTTCCTGCCTTATTTTTCCAATGCCTTCCCATGTGGGCACATTGGTCGTGCAGACACTTTATTGGACTCTCTGTTTTTCTGAGAGTGGTGGGAAGAGGAGACAAACACTGTTCTTGTGTGTGAACTTGAATAAGTGTGTTCTTTGCCTGCTCAGCCACGTTTCCTGCTGGCTTTGTTACCCACAGCAGTGTGGGACTTTCCTTCCTTTGTCCCATTCAAACTCTTATAAAAGGAATAATTCAGAAAGCAGTTATTGGTTCACAATTTCTTTTTTCCTTGCCTCACAAGCATGTTCTCTAACTTGATGGGAATAAACCCTCACCTGTGCTGAGCAGGAGGTGCTCAGCACACATCTCTGCTTTCCCACCCAGGCTTCAGTCACGGCCATGTAGAGCAGGCAGCACTGAAACTCTGCTTATTTGTTTAGTTAGTTACTGAACTTTGTTCCTGCTTCTCTCTCAATGTGCTGATCTGACCCGTGCGTTGGTGGGGGATGCACTGTACGTGTCTCTCTGGCCGTGGGCACCTCCCAGCCCGTAGAGCAGCCACCCGAGCGGGGAGGGTGATGCTGAGAGCAGGGTGCCGTGGGGCACGGGGTGAAACTTTCCCCCCAGGTTGATGAAAGGCCCACCCTCAGCTCCTCCTGGAACGCTCCAGCTCTCCTGGAAGGGAGCACGGAGAAGATCAAAGGCAGAACGCTGCCAAAGAACAAAACTTTGCAGAGATTCCTCACCCTGCCTAGTTATCACATCACACTTTGAGTCAACACGCAAGGCTGCTGCTGCCAGCTGTGAAAAAGGCAATTAATAACTTTAAGCCCAGCTTTGGGCTCAGGATGAGCAGCTGTGAAGAGCTGTGTGCAGGTAATGGACCCGCTCCTCTCATCCCCTCATGGCTCACTCATTTCATGGTGATGTGGGAGGGATGGGGGAAAATGCCTTGGAGAGGCTTTGAGAAACATGGTGAAGTCTAGGTAGAATTTTAAAAGGTCTCTGTCATTCATAAAAGGTTTTGGTGGTATTTCAAGGGGACAAGGGAAGTGCAGCTCTCGTTATCCAGGCTGGAACTCTGGGTGGGGTTTGCATTCTGCTAGCCCGTGGTGAATTTTCCAAAGACAACGTGGTTCTTGAGCACCAGCCCCAAAAAGTTGCCAGTTGTTCACAACCAGTCTGATGCTGGTGCTCAGCTGGGTTCAAAATTCCAGTTCTGAGCCTGTGCTGGGTTTGTGCCACCAAGAGAGGGCACTTTCTGGGCACGGAGGGACTCGCTCTGGTTCAGAGAGCACAGGCTGGGAGTCAGGTATCCTCATTTCTGTGCCTGCCCTTGAAATGTAAACCCTCTATTTCGTCTTTTTAGCATGTGAATGGCCTGTTCCATATACCCTGGAACACCCTCTGCACCACACACCGAGCATTTGCCATCATTGGCAGGCTGGGCAGCCAGAAAAGGGCTCCCCAATACCTGGTGTGTGGTTTATGCAAAGAAGGATTTCATGACCAATTTTACTACGCATTAAGGGCAAAAAAAAAAATCCCTAACCAAGCCCAAGTGTGTTTTATATATACATCTAGAAGAAATCCCTGGTATTTCTGGAGTTGTTTCTAAGCCACCTTGTTTCAATTTGAGACCTTGCTATAAAATAAACCTTCTTAAAAGCTGCACGTCGTTATGTTTTGACTTGAAATTAAAGGAACGTTGTAACCCCTTTTATTTTGCTAATATTCCAAAAATAAACATTTTTACTTATAAAGCTTTTAGGAAAATTCATTCCTGTTTACAGCTCTTGGGTCCCAGGCCTGGCCAAGCAGCTGTGCTGCCATTAATGCTCCTCAGCAGCTGCTCTCCCTGCTACCTGGGGACCTCTCACCGAGCCCTTATGGGCTTCTCCTGTGGCACCTGTCCCTGCAGCAGCAATGCAGTGAGGGCCACCTCTCTTCCAGCACCATCGGGTATTCTGGGCACTTTATTTCAATAATAAAAGAGAAAATGCACTGGACCGGGCTGCCCAGGGAGGTGGTGAAGTCACCATCCCTGGAGGGGTTCAACAGACGAGTAGATGTGGTGCTTGGGGACATGGTCTGGGGGTCAGGGAGATGGACATGATGATCTCAGCAAACATGTCCAATGCTGCTGGAAAAAGCCCCTGGAGTTGGGTCTGTTAGATAAAGGAGCACCAGAGACGTGGTTTTCTCTGGCCAGTTCCCATCAGATTTTCAAGTATTTGAAAAACTTTGTAAGTAACTGTATATCTAACTGTCTAGCCCTCTCTGCTGGAAAAGAAGGAACCAGAGGAGAAGGACAGCTTTGGCTGTCGGCCAGGACCACAGCAACGCTGGTGGAGAGCAGCTCTGGATGGGGGATGATGAGATCTCCACCAAGACCAGATCAGATCTCCACTCAGACCCCCCCACCAAACCCCTCAGCTCTGTGTTTTGGTTTTAGCAGGCAGTGCTGCATTTGTGCTCTGTGATTTCTTCCCATTCCTGTATCTGGAGCTGCCATGTGGCACTGCCAAGCTGCTCACAGCAATCCAGAGAGAAAGGCAAAACTCCTCCCTCCCCTTGCTTACTGAGGCACCTGCAGCTGGAGAAGGACACGTGCTGGTGTAGCCTGGTGCCCCTTGGACTAGCTTCTCCATTTTGAACTTTACTTTCAGGGTTAAAAAATGTCCATTAAAGAAAAATAAACAGAAGTGGGCAGTATTGCTCCCACAGATGTGAGCAAAGGGGTTTCTCCAGTCGAGGAAACGGAGCTGAGAGATTATCTTAAACTTCTTCCCTATTAAAACAATTCATTTCTTATATTGCCACAATGCAGCCACTTTATCTGAACTTCCTTCCAACCTCCATAAACATGTCCTTAAACAAATGCTGTGGATTAATATTTGAAAAACATGCTCTCTGACACCTTGGGGAACGCTTGTAGAGCAGCAGTGGTAGTAGAACTTGCCTCTAAACAAGAAGTATTGCATTATTTGGTGAAATAGAAAGTAGTTGGAAAATATGCTGGGTGTATAAACCAGCTGTAACCTTAATGCCATTTTTCCTGTCCTCTAGTAAACCTGAGGTTTGGATCTAACAGTTGTTCTGGGGTGAAACCTCCATTGCAGCAGTTTGAGAAGGTCTGTGAAAAAGGATGGATAAGGAGGACTCTTATTTGTTATCCAGGGTGTACTGAGGTGAATTGTAGCATCTCCTTCATGACACTTGTCCTGTTCTTTGGAAGGTGCAGTGTGTTTTCAGAGAATGATGGAAAAAAAGATGAATTAAGAGACAAAGTGCCTGTTTTATACAACTGTGCCAAGCAGTGACAAACATTGGTGCTGCCATTCAGCAAGGACGTTGTGTCACCTCTGAGGAGGTCTGGAGGAGTCTTTGTTCCCCTCCTGGAAGGTGACAGCAGCTTCATGTTGGTTCTTCCCCGGAGAAGCTCATTCTCCCGTTGTGCCGCTCTGCCAGAGGGGTGTGATCAGACACTGCTTGGAAGGTGCACGGGGGGTTCTGAGCCTCCTGAACCAAGGCAGAGGTTACCCCAGGCTGCAGCTGAAAGTTGGCCAGTCTTCAGAGGATGGGAGAGCGGTGGGAGGGTCTCATCAGGCAAACAGCTCGCTGGTGAATTGCTAGAAATCCTTGATCTTCAAGGCACAGAAAGAAGGAACTTTCTGAACTTGGAGAGGGTTGGTAAACTGGGGGTTGAGAGCGGAGCGTTGGTGCCCCCCACATAGAGGGGCTGGGGACTGCCCTGCATGGACACGTTCCAGTTGGAGGAGAGCTCTGGGATGAGGGGATGCTCTGGGGTCAGGAGGAGACAGAGGGATTCCTGCAAACCAGGCGGGTAAGTCAGCTCCTCAGAGCTGGGGTTCAGGTGAAACCTGGACCGGTTCATCATCCCGGGGTGGAACCAGGAATTTCCAGGGCTTTGATCAGAATCCGACCAAAGCTTGTGGAGAGGGCTTGCTTTGAAGTTCTGAGTTCTCAGAGGATCCAAAATGCAAACTGGAATAGGCTGAAATTTGTTTCATTAAAGCCATTGTGTGAAAAAAAGTGAATGAAAAACCAAACTATGAACTCTGGTGGAAAAGAAGGTAGGTTTAAAATATTGCTTCAGAGTTGATGGAAAATGTACATCAAGTTTCAATTCATCTTCCTGATGGACAGTAAGAATCTTAAAATGAAAAATGATAATGTTTTTGCTGAAAAGGGGATTGGCTTTTACACACTATGCTTTCTCTGGTTATTTTATTTTAATTTGAGCAGACAGAATCCAACCCAGCCTCTCCTGTGTACCTCACAACACAGTGATCTGAGAAGCGAAGTTAATACTTTTCTCCCTATTTTCCAGCTTGCAAAAACCTTGAAAAAGATAAACAAGTTCCCATTTATTCCCTGACCTTGCCTTTGGGAAATTCTTTCAATCTTCCAAACATTTTTTTTCTTCTGTAAAAATTCTTATGAGGAAATGTTCTAGCTTGATATTCATCTCCAGTGCAAATGAAATATAAAGTGAGTTTGTAGAAAGGCTGGTGCTCAGCAGATAAATATATCTATATAGGTACCATATACTAAAAATATATATATATATGCGCACATGGGTTTGTGTTTTCCAGATTACTGGGAACTCTTGTATCAAGACACTGATGTTTGATTGCATCCTGTGAGAACATTAATTTACAGGCAGCTGAAGAAAGTCCCCATTTAAATCCCAACGCATTCTGTTTCATGCCACTTTCCTCCTGATGGACTTTAATGTAACTTTCTGTTGCCAGGCTGAAGATAAACTGTTTGTCCTGCAGCCTCATTCCAAAATAGAGAAATGACTGTGAGTGCTCTCCCCTAAAAGGAACAGTATGTGATGAAACAGAATATGCCCCAACTTATATTTAATGCTGCTGACAAATGTCTTTGGAGCCACTGGCTCTTTCTCAGCTCCTTTTCCAGTCCTCTATTTTTATGAGCTTTCTTTAAAATACTGATCTTTCCACGAACGGGTGACATGATGTCATCTCAAGCTTGGAATTGGTCAGAACATGCCTGATGAAATATGTATTAGCTAAAATATGCTGCTGCCTGGACGCTCAGAGGTTTTGCAGAGGTGCTGGTGCTGACGAATGGGGAGTTCTCCCTGCCCCAGGATGAGGTCTCAGGTCTGACTGAAAACTTGATCTCCCTAGCTCAGAAATAGATGTTTCAACACAATTCCACACCCTGTCACTTGGAAAGTTTTTGTTTTCATTTCCAGCCCTTATGAAAAAATCAGAAAACCTGCATGGTTGTGGAATGGGCTCGTTCCCCTGTCACCCAGAGAGCTCGGGCTGAAACCTCCCCTCCCTCAAAGGAGCCAGCCAGGTTTCCAGAAAAGGATGCACAGAAAAATTCCTGTGGTGGGTTGGTTTTTTTCCAACAAACAAGTTTCTAGATGTGAGAGAGGTGTTCCCATCCCACACCTCTCTGTCATGTTTGTGACACCACCAGTGGCTCTGCAGCTGTAATTAGAGCTAATAACTCAGTAATCCTGAGGAGATACTGCAGCAAATTGACCCATGGCTGCAGAGGGAACTGTATTGTGGCAGTCTGGGGACTGCCCAGCATCAGGCAGCTTTAATTAGAGGTGATTAACGCAGAGCACAGGGAGAGCTCAGTGCTGACATTTCTGTTCATTTCTGTGATCTTAGGGGATGGCAGATTGCTAATTGTTCAACTGAAGGATTTTAATTTTGCAAAAAAACCTGGGTTTTGGTGCGTGGAAGGACAGCACCTCAGCTGCTGTTGGCTTTGGCTGAAATCAGCACTGCTAAAACCAACCAGTCCTGTAAGGAGGAGAGGAAGGGGCTGCAGAAGGGGCCTGGCTCTTCTTCCCCTGTGCAGAAAATGGTTTAAAATCCAAAATAAGTTTGTAGCAATTAGTCGGTTACCCAAAGAAACTTGCAAGACCTGGAGAGGAAAGCTACCCCTGGCCACTCCAGCCCCTGCAAGGATAATATTCCTGCTTTGATCAAATGTGTGGCATGTGTCACTGGTTTTCTCAATGTAACAGTGAGATGGACTGTAAGAATCCCTTGGGATTCACGGGCTGCTTCCAAGGGATCTGCAAACTACAAATTAGGAAAAGACATCCCGTATATTCTGCGTGCATGTGGAATTTCCAAATGTATTTTCATTTACTCCAGAAAATCTGTCCCCAGGTGGAAATCCCAATTTGCTGCAAACACAATGGCAGAGATCAGCAGCTCCCGACCTGCCGGGTGTGGGGAGGAACAGGAGCCGTGTCCAACCATCAACAGCCTGATCTGAAACCCAGACCTGTAGGCAGCACTGTAACCTCAGTGTTAATGCAATAGCTCTGGCAGCAGACCTTGGCTGAACCCTGGAGCTGTAGTTATTCCACAGGACAAATATAGTCACACAGGGGTGATCCTTTGCTTGGATAAAACGCTTCCATTCAAAAGTAATGATAGTGTTTAAATTAATTAAGTTATAACTGAAGTTTTTCCATGATGCTATCTTAGAATAATAACCTAGCAGTGGTACCCACAGCCTAATAGAAATCAGGCTCTGTGGGTTTAGGTGATATATAAACATTTCTGTAGACCTGAGGTAAAAAAAAAGAAGGCAGAGCATTTCTGAGGGAATTGAGAACCTCAAACTCACCTCCTCAAGTAGTTTTGCTACTTAGGACTGGCTTTTTCAAAGTGTTTATGTGTTGCTCCTTTCAACTGTGGCAAAGGGTAAGTGAAGAAGAGGGAGCTGGTTTAGCAGTGGAGCTGGTAGAGTTAGGTTAATGGTTGGGTCTAAAAGGTCCTTTCCAACCTAAGTGATCCAATGATTTTATGAAGTTATGGATTTCTGTAAGCCTGGGGTACCCGGGAGCAGCTATTCACACCTTTGTTCTCCTAAACACCTGAGCCCCAGGTATCTCCCTCATTTTAAAAATGGGATTTAACACCACACTGAGCAGAGCAACGTGAGCCAGAACACTTTGAAAAAGCAGTTTTGGAAGTTATACTGTGTTGCTCCAGGTTGAAAATATGCTGCCTGGGAGGATTTATTGTGTGAGGTGAGTGACAGAGGTGACTTGAGCTCCCTTGACAGACATCTGTCTGTCTGCCCGGCTGGAGGGTGCTCAGGGTGGGTGCTGAGCACCCCACAGGAGGCAGTTTGGCTCCTCAGCCACTGTGGGAAGTTGTCTTTAGAGCTGCCCTGGAGCACCTGCACTGTACAGGGATGTGCAAAGCAGCAGAGCTGTTTGCAGCACATGCTCAGAACAAAACAGGGCTCTGTATGTTGAAAGAAATGGTGTGTCCTTGGATGTTAGAACCTCTTCTGTCTGAGGTGGTCCTGTGAAGAGAGCAGGAGGAAAGCTCCTTAAAGGCTTTGGTTCACTTTGAGCTTTCACTCCTGGAAATGTTTTCTGAGTGGTGTCTTGTATAGATTAATTTAGTGTCACTTGTGCTGAAAGGACGTGGTGGCTCTTACTGCTCACAGGCACTGTTCTTTGTGTGCCAGAGAGGCAAGAAGGCACCCAACAACTCACGGCTTTTAGAGGAAAGAGGCAGAGAGGTCTCTGTCCTTCCTGCCTTCCCTTTCTCCAGGAGTCTCCCAAATTTCTGTCCTGCTGCTCCCCTCTGCCCCAGCACTGTCTGAGAGCACAGACCCTCCCTAGCACACCTGGCAGCAGAGGTGTGCAGGGTCGGGATGAGGTTGCATGAAGCTGGTGGGATCAGGAGGAGATCCTGAGCACACTTACGGGGCAGCATACACTCCAGGGATTTTTACTGTGTCTGCACCCAGCTCGAGTTAATCCCAGAGCTAATTTGAGATCAAAAGCACAGAGACTGTTTGAAATCTTATCCCAATCAGACTGCCAGATCATTTAAGGCAAAGGTTAAGCAAGATCACTTCAATTACTCCAATCAGTCAATCTTGATAACGGGGTTTGGGCTACTCAGATCAGGGGTTGATCTACTACTATTAGATTAGGGCAGTAAATGGGGTAAATTAACTGGTGTGTATTTCTTAATGCTGTGGCTGAGCCTCTAGAAAATTAATCCCTGTCTGGACCACACCATGGCACAGCTGTAAGCTGGGCTCATACCTCCAGGGCTATTGCCTCCAGCATCCAAAGGGCACCGATTCAGGGTTGGAGATTTGACCCACCCTCAGTTTGAGCACACAAAAATTCTCATCCAACAAGGCATCTGGGGTTGAGGAGGTTGGATTTGTGTCTTCTGCAATGCTTCCTATGAGAAGCTGGATGCTTCTGATACTGGTTTATATGCAGGGAATTTTGCAGAGCTTTTTCCTAGCAGAGCATTTTTTAATTTCTTTTTTTTTTTCCATGATTGGTTTTGGCTTGCATAGTTTAGAGTTCAGGTTGGGCAGCCTCTCCGAAAACTGCCTACAAGATCCCCTCCCTCTTTTGCCCCAAGGCTGCAAAAACCCTTTCTTTATTCCCTTTGATATCCTGACACTTTCTCTAAGGAAAGCTCTAGTAGGGAACAGCACTTAAGATCCAAGGGAGAAGTTCTTATCTGTTGCCTCAAGCTACAGCTTTTACCTGCTTAACACCTGTAGTTTGCCTGATAACACTTTACAAGATGTGATAAAGACTCTTGTTGCCATTAGTGCTATTCCCACACTAGCAATCTGTGCTCAGATTCAGCTCCAGTCCCTACCAGCAGCAGTGCTGGATTTCTGCTGCAAGATGGTTTATTGGGCCGTGCAGCCCCAGAGTGTGACCAAGCACATTCTTGAGTCATGATTAGATCAGCATGAAATTCAGGAAGCAGTGCCTCAGCCACTTTATATGACGAGGTAGCTACGGGCAGACCTGTTGCTGCGAGAATGTGAGAGATTTGATGCACAAGCTCAGCATAAAAAAGCATCTTCTTATTTCTTTCCATGAGGTTCTCCTCAGGTGTGGTGTACAGCCTGGTGAGACCCTCCACAGCTTCTCACACAAACCTTTGGGCACGTTCTGGGTGTGACAGACACTGTTCAATAGCCCAGCCCTGTGCTGGGTGCTGGGGTTTCCCTGGGAGGAATGAAGCCACACTGGCACCCAGAGCCTGGCTTCCCCCCAGCTCCTTGTGTGGTTACTGCTTGTTTGCACTAAACGAGTGTGTGCTGCTCTGCAGTGCTGTAAATGAGTTTATCCAGGTGCCAGGGAAAACATCAGAGGATCAAACTATTAAAAAAAAAAAAAGAACGAAAATCAGAAGCCAGATTCATCTCCATGTCCCCTGGGGCTGTGCAGCCCTAGCAGCAGGAAAAGGAGATTTCAGCTCGGGGAGTCTGGGGGAGAGGAATGGCCCAAACTTGGGGGACTTCTAGAAGTTGGGGGCTACCAGTTGGACCGCTGGTGTTTAAGGACAGTCTTGCCAGATGATGCTTGATAGCATTTTACACCTACCATCCTACAGGGCAGGTCCAGGCGGCCTGTGCTTGCCAGGCTTGTCTCTGCTTTCATCTCCTGTGCCTCTGTGGGGTCAAATCCCACCTGCAGAGAAGTCCCTGCAGCCACAGAGCTTGTCTGTGGGAGGCCACCCCGCTCTGATCAGCTCCCAGGGTAAAGCTATGGATGGCACGAGTGTTTCTTCTCATTGCCAGTGAAACAGTGGGTGCCAGCAGAGCTCTGCCCAGGGATGCAGGCACATCCCTCCCATCACTCCTCCATCCTATCTTCTCCGGTGGGACACAAAGAGGGACAATGTTTGTAAAGCTCTTCCTGACCACTCGTTCTGCAGGGAAGTGTGGTTTAAATTTTGTGTGTGATATTTTTAAATATTAACATCAATGATCTTTGTAAAGGACAAAAAGTGATGCCTTAAATACCTGCTCCAAAAGCAGCTTTATTATGATCCCCCCAGCAGGACAGTTGTGCCTTTTATTCCTTCACTTCCATTGCAGAGAGTTGCTAATTAAAGATGTCATGTAGACCCACACAGGAAGGAAAGAATTTCACAAAATATCCTGTTTCCCACCCGTCGGATGGGAATAGAGTGGGGGGAGAGAGCAGGAATCAAAGGAGGAGCGCAAGGATATAAAGTTAAAACTGCAATAGTGACAATAAGGGTTTGTTCTGTTCCACAGGAGCCCGTCCCAAGAAGGGAGTCCTGGTGGGATGTTTCCTGTTCACATTGTGGGCTTTCTCATGAGAATCCACACTCCCATCCCCTGCCTCCTTGTGGGCTCTGACAGATGGTGGCATCCAACAGGACCCTGACCGAGCAAAGTGAGGAAGAGTCAAGGGCAGGAGAGCACGACCCACACCCAACAAGAGATGTAGCAAGAGTGAAAAATGCCATGCTGAGTGAGGAGCTCTCTGTGAGGGGGTTTGAGCAGGCAATGCTTGCTAGGTAGGCATGGTAGGGATGCTCCGTGTCAGTGGACACTGCACCTGTGTCCTGGTGCTTGACACATCACACAGAGACACTGGGAGCACTGGGAAGCTGAGAGCCACTGAAACCTCCCATTAGTAAAAAAATCACACAGTGCAGGTTTGGAAACCTGTCTCTTTAACGTGGCTGCTCTTGTTGATGCCAAAAGAAGCCTATTCAGGCAACACTTGAGCTTATGGGAAATATCCAAGATTACTTCTCCAACCTGCTAGATGAAAGTGTGGTGGCTTTGATAACAGGAAGGCAAAGAATCTCTTCCTTTAGCTGCCCCTTCACTGGGAAACCAACTTATTAACTAGATGTTTAACTCCACCTTTCAGAAGCTGGGTACACCCCTAGGCATGGAAGTCAGGCCATTATGGGAAGTCCTGCCAAGATATTTTCCATGTGGAGGCAGGTCAGGAAAATAAAACAATTACAGAAGGCATGTGAGGCAGAAGTAAGAGAAAAAATTGATAGGTCAGGTATTGCTAATGTTTCTAAATACAGAATAGCTAAGAAAGATGGACTTGCCTACTCAGCAGGACTCAATAACCAGAGAGTCCTAGAGAAATAACCGATAAGCCACTGAGGAAAAGAATTCCCCTCTTTTTTTTTTTTTAATTTTTCAATGACTAAACCAGAGGTAACATCACCCAGGTCTGTGTTATATCTGTGAGCTGCCCATCAAGATCTCAAAATGCAAGAGAAGATGCCTGCAGGTTGT
Source organism: Brachypteracias leptosomus (assembly GCA_013401335.1). Lineage (NCBI taxonomy): Eukaryota > Metazoa > Chordata > Aves > Coraciiformes > Brachypteraciidae > Brachypteracias > Brachypteracias leptosomus. The sequence goes on from VYZX01010810.1 coordinate 165,053, forward strand.
GAGGTGAGATCAAGTGTTTCTAAAGAGAAGTCCTGGAGACTCTGTGCTTCACAGTCACACTGACAAAATTCAAACCTGTGCCCCCTCTATTTGAGTCTTTTTAGCCTCAAATCCTACTCAGGAAATGTGGTGTAATTTGTGGGTTTTTATCTTTTCCTATTGCCCCTTTGTTACTTTTAACCTGCAATCACAGTTTATATCACTCAGCAGTTTATCACCAAGAACACCTGTGTGGGCACTGGGGGTGATAAGGGAATTTTCAATCCATCACCATTTTCTATTAGCAAGGTGTGAGCACCTATAGAAGCCACTATCTGCCTCCTATTTAAGTAAGATAAGGGAATTATAAACCAGGGTGTGTTCTACCTATAGTCAATATGTAAAATCCCACCTGAGGAGATAAACACTTGGAAACTGTAAATTAAATGTAGAAGCAATGTCTCAAATACGTTCACTCGGGGATTTTATCGTGCATTTGTGTTCCAGAGCAAATCTTGGTTTATTTTCTCTTTCCTGCAGCTCTTGTTAACGGCCATGGCACAGTGAGGAGCTCCCTCACCTCACGCATCTTGGGGATCTTGCTTGGGCAGCTCCTGGTTTTTATACTCAAGTGATGCTTCAAGGACGTGGGGTTGGATACAGATGTAGGAGAATCCAAAGTCTGATAGATCTCCTGGATGCCTACAGCATCTCACCACTCTTTGAGGAGTTGGTTCTGCTTATGTCACTTTCTCAAAGCTTCTCAGAACTCTGTTTTTCTCCTGCACAGGAGACAAGCCTTCTCCATGGCACAACACAGACCTTCTGGTGTGCCAGCCCATCACTAGCTGGGCTTGGAAGAGCTTGCCAGCCCTGCTTTATCACTGATCTGACAGACCAGGCAGAAGTCATGTTTCCTGGGACACGAGACAAACCTCTTTCAGGTTTGGAGATCCTAATTGTGCTTCACTGATCAGCCCTGTGTTTAAAAAGCCTCATTCTGCTGCTTTTTAGGGTTCTTCTCCCAGCTCCCTTTGTCTCCATCCTGAGCCACTATCTTCTGGAACTAAAGCACAGGTGTCCATGGGTGAGCTGAGCTCTCCCTGCCCATGTCAGGCAGCCTCCACCTCCAGCCTTGCTTCCCCTGAACCCAGAGCAGTGGGCTTGGCAAGCTCCTGGCCTTAACGAGCTCTGCAGACCCTCTCAGAGCCCAGGGCTCCCATGATGGCCGTTGTTAGCACTTCTCAACACAGCAGCCTTTATACGGGGTAAAATATTCAAAAGTGCTTAAGCAAAGGTCAATAAGGACCCAGCCATTAAAATAAATAAATAAATCAGCCCCAGACCCATAATTAACAGATGTTTGTGGTCCTGCAATAACTGAAACTATTTTAACAGCGTTTTGGTAGGAACCAAATGCTGAGGTAAAGCTTTGGTTGGAAGGCAGCAGAAGCCCAGAGCTCGCCGGGAGGGACTCACTCCCCGAGAACAGGCAACCCCAGCTCCAGGGAACATCCTATTGCACAGATAAATCCACAGCCTGGGTGTCCTCCTCAGCCCAAGGGACGAGAAGTGGCATCCCCAGCGAGGGGACGGGGGCTTCAAGCCCCCCAGGAAGCCAAAGGATTCATCTCCTGCATCCTGCCTACTGAACCAAGATGGGGGACACCCCCTGTCTTGCTTTGTCACTTCTCCCCTTTTCATTTCCTTGGCTTTTACCACATGTCTCAAAAATGAAGGGTTTCATTTGGGGGGCCAGAAGCAGCTTTTCAATGCAAAATGAGGTTTCCTCTTTTTTTTTTCATTTCATGTGAGAAAAGGGGAAGGAGGCGGGGAGAGGGGAGTTGTATCAGTTTAATCCAGGCTTCCAAAACATTGCCAGTTCAGCACCCATGCTGAAGATAAAAATAAATGCAATCATTCCTGCACACAGTAGCAGTGAGATGATACATAAGCACATATATTCATTTTAAGGCACTCATTTAGAGAGTGAAGCAGCAAGCCTGAACATGGGAATATACATTTCAGGCTCAGAGTCTGGATTTGTGAGCAGATATGATGGGCATAGGTGATAGGAACTGGGTACAAACCCCACTGAGGTTTGAGTTCCTCCTCAGTCTCTGTCCCCAGGCTGAGCAAATGAACCCCAGTTTGTGGCCACAAGAGCTGTGGAGGCTAAGGGGCTATCTCATTTATCCCTCGGAACGTAAATGGAAATCACATGTAAAATATTATTAATAAAACAACCGCCACCTTTGGTTATTTTAAGCCTGAGCTCTGCCAAATGCAAATACAATAAACAATTTTAGAGAGAGGGCTGGGTAGGCTAGTCCAAAATCTGGTTTTGTTTTTTTTTTTTAAATTTTTTTATAGAGATGCCAAGACTGTTTGATCAGCATGGGAGAGCAATTTGTTGACTCACGAACCTCGCTCTCTCTGATTACTGCTTACATAGCACTTTGGGAAGGTTGGCCAAATACCTTCCAGTCAAGTACCTTGTTATGATGAACATGAGTGCCAATAGCAAAGAAAAAGCAGCCTGCATGTCACTGGATAATAAATCACGGGGGCAAATAAAAGGCTTTTCTAAGAACTGCTCTGTTTACACTCCATCACGTGAGGTGCCTTTGCTTGTGCTCGTGGACCTGATAACACTTAAAAGAGTATTTCCTTCCCAGGGCAGCATCTTGGCAGCAATCCCCTCAGAGCAGGGGCGTGTTCTGGGGGCTGTTTGCAATCAGGAGGACCGCTGAGCAGCAAGAGTGATGGAGTTGTAGGTGAGCAGAGCTGGCCCCATCCAGCTCCATGGGCTCCCTCCCTCACAGGAGCCCTTGGCACAAGTGCTGAGGCAGGACAGGTATTGAGCCTCCCTCAGCACCACATGAATGAGGCCATGGTAGAGTTATGCAGAGGGAATATGTGTCCAATCTGATAAGAAGTCCCTAATAATTGCTGGTATTTTCCATAATATTAGTTTAGGGCTAGAGCCACAAGAAAGGTTTAGGCATGTAAGCTCTGCCTAACTGCCTCCTAGGCATTTGTGGCCAAGATTTAGATCCTCCAAACCCCTGTTCAGCTACTGCCTAACCCTGGAGGCGTCTGAAGTCTGCAAGTGCCTATGTTGCTGCCAGTGAAATTCCTGAGGTGCCCAAAGGTCTGCTCCTGGGCATGCCTGGGACTGCCTCAGCTTTTGCTTCTCTTTTTTTTTTTTTTTTCCCTCCTCCATTCCTGATCTCAGTAAGTAGACACCCAGCTCACGTTTAATCCCTGATGGCACCCAGGAATGAGAGCTGGGTGAGGGGACATCTCTGGAGCATCCCTCCAGCCTGGCAATCCAGGTGCTGGCAGGAGGCTTGGGCTGCACTTCCATGGCCAGCTGAACCAGCATGGTTCCTCTCTGCTGCCCTCCTGGGCAGGTAGAGCTTTCTGTGGGGTTAGTGAGCTATGGCAGGGAGAAGGAATCTGTAAGGAGAAAGCACCATGAGTAGCCCCAGTGGTGGTGACCAGTTGTGGCTTTCTTCAGGCATCCCAGAAAGCTGAGATCTAACTTTTTTTCTTTCTTTTTCACAGAAATATTTCGGTGACTGATCTGCAGAATCAGCCTGTGGCCATCCTGTCCAGGAGCTGATGTTCACAAGGAGGGGTTACCTCGGGTACCCTGCACCAAAGGTGAGACAGCTCTTGCCAGCAAGGTCATTTTTCTGGTATCTTTTTAGCTGCCCTCAGGTGACTCGTGTGAAAGCAGGTGCAGCAGCTGTGCTCCATCCAGAGCAATGGGAACCAGGTGGAGGTGATGGAGGCATTTCCCCCTTCTCCCTTTCCACTCTGTCAGGTGCAATCATGGAGATAACATCATAACGAGTGCCAAATGTGGCCAACCCAGCAGGAGGGAAAGGAGATAAAGGGTGAGAGCACAGCTAGGGCTAGGAGGGAGAGGGAAGAGATGGTGCTTTTCTGGGTCCTTCCTGGATTTAACACCCTCCTGCTTTGCAGTGAGTGGCCACTTCTGCTTATCTAGTTAAAAAAAAAGCCAGGGAATGTCACTAAAGTTTTTATTTGTGTCCTTCCTGCTGGGCTGTTAGAAGGGGACCTTAGTCTGGACCTCATCCAGCCTGGTCAGGTGTGGTGGGGCACCAGATGGACTGCAGATGCCTCTCTGACTTGGACAAGGAGCTGAGATTCCCCAGTCTCCAAGTCCTGGACTCCGGTGTGCACAGGTAGGTGGCTGCACTACCTCAGCTCTGTTACTGAGCCATCCTTTATCTCGTGGCAGAGCAGCAGGAGCAGAATTGTCTGTGGCCACCCAGATGTAGATGGATGATGTGCTTGTGTGCACCTGCCTGTACAGCTCCTGGTTCGTGGCTGTATCCCTCAGATGTGGTTGTGCTGGTAGCAGTAGGAGGTGAATCCACATCTTTCCACCAGGTAGACCAATATCAAGGAAGGAGTAGAGGTGATGTTTGGACAAGCAACCAGGGCAATTGGCTGGTGTGGCCAGTGGGGTTGAAGTTAGGCAGCAGTGCCAAAAGCAGAGGATGGGAGCGAGAGGAAGGCAGGACTTGCACCTCTCATCTGCCGGTGGCTCTTCTGTTCCATCCAGCTTAGCTACGTGGCACCTGATTTAACCCCAAGGAGAAATATTTCCTTTTTATGACTTTCGTGTGGTCCTCTTGTGTAAATATCATGTCTTAATAGATGTGCTACTGAGCAGCAGGATAATGCACCTGCCTCCTGTTCTGTCTCATGTGTGCTTACCATAAGGTTTCCTATGGATGCTGTACAGCCCCTCTGTGTGTCTGGGAGTTCCTGCAGCACCAGCAAAGGCTGAGCCCCCCATAACCACCCTGGGGGGGCTTCCTGGTGCCACTGGGTTGTTAACAAGCAGCGTGTTTTATCTGGTGAGAAAACAAGCAAAATGTTTTGCTGCTCAAGCATCTGCTCCTTCTAGCTCCTCCAGCAGGGAGGGCTTAAAATGCTTTGCTTTTTCCATATCTCACTCAATTTCAAATGTGGTGTAATACATGGCTTTTATCAATCAAAGAATTAACTTCAGGACAAATAAATAGTGCTGGCAGCTTCTGCCTCTTACAGCAGTTTGAATTTGAGATGTATTCTAGAAAGCCTCTGGTGTTGCTGCTCTCTCCCCCCCTCTGCTACTCGGTCTGTGAGAAAATGTGTCCTCCTGGTAGAGCCCTGGTAGAGAGGAGGGGTGAGTGTTTCCTGTCTGGGGGAGCTATCATCAAGTTTCAGTCCAAATAAAGCTGAAAGGGTCTGCAGATTGGGAGGCTTTTCTGGTGAGACTTGCTCTGTACATTTGTTTTTCTAGTACTATGGTTGCCAATCAAAGAAGCAAGCAAGTCACTGCTTAATCCGAGGCAGACTAAACAGCAAGGGGACTGGTTCTGGGAATTTGCTTACAAGGAGATTTCCTGTTCTGTTTGGAGGGTCAGGCCCAGGAAAAATAAGACAGTGGAGGGACTTACTTGGTCCCTCAACATATAAGGGTGGAAGTGATAATCCCAGTTTAGCATGTGAAGAACCTGGGCAGGAATCTACCAAGTGCCCACAGAGAGACTTTTTCTCTGTTCCGCTGAGGGGGGTTGTTCTCTCTGATTGACACAATCCACCCCTTAGTTTTGTTTTGGTTGTCTGAGTTTTCAGACCATAACAAGGGTGTAGATCCATGAAAAAGAAATGATGACAGGTTATTCTTTTGCAATCCTATTGGTGAACTTTTCCACTTGTGATGAGCTAAACTGTCAGTATGTTTTACACTCTCATTTGCTTGTAGTTGTCCTGAGTTCTCATGTAAATGGGCACACAAACAAAAATCCACTCTGTAGACATCACTGTGGAGATTAGCTAGAACATGTAATTGCTTCATCTGATGCAATCGTGCTCTTCCAGATGGGTTGAACAGAGCAGGGCTGTCACTTGTGTTGCCTTGGGGGAACTCCAGGGTATGTTTTATTATGATAGATGGTTAGAATGAGCCTGGGGTCAAGAGTCGGGGGTATAGGATGCTCCTGGGCAGCAGTGGCCAGTGCCTGAAGAACCACAGCCTGGGAAGCTTTTCCAGGAGACAGGGAGAGTTTGTTCCTTCCATTCGCTGTGAGAAGGGGTTATTGCTAATGAGCAGCACGGTTAATTAGTGACACAGTTGGTCCTGGCTGCTCTTGGTGTGTCCTGTGTTATAAAGCCCCATGTGTTTCTCTCATGCTGAACAGTGTTTTCTGGCCCTGCTCCCCTGTACATCCCCCTCCCAGCAGATGCTTGATCTTCATTCTTAACACATATCTCAGAAATGTCCTCCTGCTTTTCTGGACAACTTTTGGCTTTTTTTTCAGGCCTGGCCAAACCCTTTGCCTGATCACAGGTACACCCCATTGCCAAGCACAAGCTCCGTATTGTTCTGCTCACTATTCCTGCACATCCCCTGGTGCAATACTGACAAATCAGGTGGTACGTGGGTTGTGTTCATCTGCACTTTGTCTTCAGAGTGACGCTGATGGCAAAGCCAAACGAGCAATGAGAGGAGGTGTCCTCGTTTGGCAGTGGGCTCTGTGCTGCCTTTCCTTGATTGGGAAATTGAATCTTGCTGTAAAACTCTCCTCAGATCAATTATCTTTGCTTGTGTACGTGGATTTGGTCAGTAAGTGCTGATTTCTCCAGCTGTTTGTTTCACCAAATCTTCCCTTTCTTTATTTGGATATGAGATATAGTGCTCCATAGTCCTGGGTGTTAATCTCGCTGTCCCAAGCAATCCCTTTTTATGGCATTGATCTGCCTGGCATCTCTTGAAAGCATTCTGCAGCCTTCCTACTCTCATTCACCCTCACTTCAGGCTTCCTCATCTGAGAACAATTACAGTAGTAGCCAAACACACGATGCTGCTGTGGGGAGAATGACAACACATCGGGATTGAGTGCTGGGGTGAACCAAGCTGAGAGACTCAGATTTGTGTCTTCTCTCTTTGCAGTTACTGCCTTCATGCTTCATACACTCAATTTGGGCTGTTAGTTCCCTTTTGGGGCTGACCAGTTTGGCTGCTTTTTTTTTAAAAAAAAAATTATTATTATTTTTTTAAGTTTGAGCTTCAATTTTGCAACATGTCAATTAGAATAATTTCCCAGTCCCTCTATAACTTTGATACCCTGGAAAACTGATTTGAATTCCCCTCCAGAGCAGAGGGTGGTTGCTCTGGCTGGTGGTGACCTTGACCAGGGAATTCCCCCTCTCTGCTGGACACTGTGTCTGGGGATGTTCCTCTTCCAGCCCAGAAGCCCTGGTCCCAGCAGCCTCCCCAAATTCAGCTGGGAGAGTAAAAGTTGAGCATGTTTTTGATTTTCTCAGGGGCCTCCTGTGAGTGGATACAAAGTTCCTTTTGCAACTCCTCAATTTGCTGGTTTGAGGCACAAATGTCACTTTCGGAGCTGTGTTTACTAAACACTCCAGGTAATTGGCCCCTGATTTGCTGTTGATGGGCAAGTGGATACTTTGTTTCAACTCACAAGCAACATTGTTGCTTTGCAGAGCAATTATGGCCCTCAAAAGATACTGTTACCAAAAAAAATTACAGTTTATATTGTTTTCTGTCATTTCTGTTTCTTTGTGCCCAGCTGCCTGAAACTGAATATTTAGCATGTGTATTAACCTCCTGTCCTCGCTTAGGCTGCTTTTATGGCTTAGCAATGCTGTTTGTCTTCCAAAATTACACATTAATAGTTTGTTATGGGACTCGTGAAGAACTTACTGATCATTGCTCTCTGCACAGTTTTTGCTGAGACTCGTTTACTGTGTCAGGACAAAAATCCATCCCTCGGAATGGCTGCCTGATTTTATTTCATAGACTCACAGACTGGTTTGGGTGGAAGGGACCTTTAAAGCTCATCTGGTCCAACCCCTCTGCAGGGAGCAGGGACATCTGCAACTATCTCAGGTGGCTCAGAGCCCAACCTCCCCTGCAATGGTTCCAGGGAGGGGGCAGCCACCACCTCTCTGCACTTCGTTTCTCCCCCAGTCTCTAGGTCCTTACAGAATTTATTATATTTTTTTTTTGTCCATAGAGAACTTTTTTACTTTCAATATTTTTTGCGCTTGAAGAAGTGAAATACTTCATGTGATGTTTGGGAGCAACAGTAGCTAAGCAGTCTTCTTAAAAAACCCTCCTTTGACAATCTCCATAAGCTTTCCAATAGATTTACTTTGAAACTATTTTGGACTCGCTATATGTTTCCTACAAATCAAATCATGTGTTGTATTAAGTACTTGATCTCCCCTCAAAAAAAAAATCAGCTACTCTTTGCTCAATGGCCTGTCCAAACAATGAGTTGGTTCCTTCATTAACTGCATAACAAAGGCCAGCCACAACACATGTTTTTGTTCTTTTGAAGTGCTCTCTTAAAAAAACCCAGCTTACATTCAGATGTTTACCAGCTTAAGGAAAAGTTTCCTCTGAGCGAGATGTACCCAGGGAGTTCTAAAAGATTTTATTGTTGTTATCATCACTACCATAAATTTAGTAACACGCAGAAGCAGGAACCCCAGTAAAACCCGGGCATTAAGGAGACATGAAAAGCAGCATGTTCTTCATCATTCCCTGAAATACATCATTTTTAAAAGTGCTGAAAACAATGGCTTTGGCAATGAATATTGGGGGATGCTCATATTAAAGGTTTGGTTCTCTTGCTCAGAACTTTAGTTACACAGAGAAACATGCAGAACTTCATACAGAAATGAATGGAACCAACGTTGCTGTTTGTTTTACTTATAAGTCTGACTATCTGTGACCATAAACGTGAATTCCCTGATAATTTCTAATCTACCAGAGTGGGAATATTTAATAATAGCACAATATATTTTTAAAAATATTACCTTTTGTCTAGAGATTAAATGGGCCACAAAAATCCCACTGTCAATGTTGTAGTGCCTGCCAGCAAGGGGGTGTCTGTGATCTACTGAGTACCTTAAGACGGGGAAGATCCAGATGAGAAATAGGAGTTAACCAAGTATGGATGTTATCCCAGAGTAAAATAGGATGTTTAAAGGGCAGCAGATTTTGGAACAGCTGTCCTGAGACTTGGCTTATGGAGGGACAGAGAGAAGATTCTCTTCAGCTTAAAAAGAGCAGTTAAATGTATATAAAATAATAAGATAGAAAGCAATTAAATCTAGTGCTCCTGCTTAGTCGTGGGCAACAGAAGGGCCAGAGAACAATTCACGTGCTTGAAAGGTGGGATGTTTGAACTGCTGAAAGACTTTTTGTTGTTCTTCTATATAAAATTAAAAAGTCACATTTAGAAAATACAGCCCCAATGAATCATCCTACCATTGAGCTGTGAGACAGATCAGCCATGGTGCTCTTAGAGCCCATCACACCACTTAAAAGCCAACTGGGCTGGGCAAGTTATGAGTCAGGCATTATCTGTGGAGGTGCTTGGATGGTGGAGAAGGGCTTGGGCAACCACTTCTTTGAAGAAAGCCCCTGATGGTTATGGATAAAGCTTCTGGAGGGAGAGGCTGCTCCACCAGGAGGTAGCTGGGGAGGAGGTGATGTGTGAGGCTCACCTCAACAGCCTCCTCAGCTGGGGCAGCTCACAGACATCAGGTTTTGCAGTATTTGTGGTGTCTCCATGGACCTCACTTCTCCCAGGGGAGAAGCTCAGGGAGTCCAGCCTTTGGGGTCCTGGAAAATGTGGAGGTCAGACCACTCCAGACAGGAGGAAGGTAGGGGGGAGGTGTCACCCAGGCCACGCTCAGGAGAAAACAATGCTGTGCCTCTTTTCAGCAACCTCCAGCTTAGGGGTGACACAACTGCTGAACCACACCTTGGTCTCCTCCAACCCTCCTGGAAAAAAAAACCAGACAGGCCAAACTTCTATAAGCAACTGGAGTAAAAGATATTTCTAAAGGAAAAGACATAATAGTAGCCAAAGATGTACCTTTAACCACTTTCTGACCATAGTGATACATCAGGGGATGTATTTTTTTCCAGTATAGCAGTTCTTGTCCTTTTTTTTAATTAATTTTAAGCTGAAAAACTGTATCATTAATGGAGTAAAGGACTCCTAACATTATATTTTGGCAGCACTAAGTGTAATTCACCTCTTACTTCTTTTAAGAAGCTTCTGCCTTTCTGCTTTCTTATGGGTGTTATTCATTGGGAGGAATTACCCTTAATTTTAGGGAATAACTGTGGATTTAACCACAACATACAGAAACTTTATGTGAAATTCTTCCTTTGTTTACAGTGGCACAACTCATACTAACCCCAGTTAATGTGGAAAAAAAATAATCAAGACTTATTTTAGAGCTCATATCGGGATTTGGGATCTCAGTTTGGTTGGGTGAAAGTCCTAATTTTTGAAGGAATTTATACTGAAGCTCCTGCTTTTGATTTGAGCTATGAGCTGAAAGCCTTTCAGAGCTATTAACTGATGTGACGTGCTCTGAGTCGCACAGTTGGAACCAAGCCTGGGGACAGCCCTGGGTCACTGCCTTCCATTAGTCTCTTTCCACCTGAGCTCTCCAACCCTCCCTTGTTTAAACACCACTTGGTGACTAAGCAGGCAAGAGGTGAACAGCAGAGAATGGCTAATGCTGGCCAAGGGTGTTCAATACACCAGTTTCAAGACAGATCTACGCCTATAAATCCCAGTATTGATGGAACATGCACTTTTTCTCTCCCTTCCTTGGGAGGTGAAAGGCTGCTCCGTACAGCAGTGCAAAAGCCAAGAGACTCTCAGTTACATTCCTTGTGGAAAGCCAGTTGTCTCTTTTTATTTAGATTTTAGGGGTAGTCCCTGATAACAATTTTAAACCATTTTACTGTTAAAACTGTTAGAGCTTCCTTTTTTTTAATCACTTTTTTCTTTACACAATGAAACAGTCCCAACCCCTTCTCCAATCATGGTTTGAGTTGGAAGGGGACCTTAAAGGTGATCTAGTTCCAGCCTCTCTTCTGTAGGAAGGATCATCTCCTGCATCTCCAGGTGGAGGGACAGAAGCTGTCAGGTAGTCCCAGAGCAGGGACTATGTTTGCATACTATAAATGGTATTTTGACCTTTATCACAACCCACAGTTCTTGGGGGTGTGGTAAAGCTCCTTCAATCATTTGGGCTGTGTCTCTGTTGGGAAATAAAATTGGTCCAGGGAGTGTTTGGGCACTGGCTGCCACCCTTCTGTGCTGCTTTGTTCTGAAGGGCCTTCAATGGGAATGTTTGGGAACCTTGAAATGTGCTTTACTCAATTGCAGCAATTTATAAGGGGGTATAAGTAAGTGAAAGTCTGGGTCTTATCACCAAGGATCCCAATCCCCCAGAATTCAGCCTGGAAATCCACTTGAAATCATGGGAATCCAGGTCCCTCTGAGACAAACCTGCCTGACCTGAGTCAGAGTGCAAATATCACTTGTACTTTTATTGCTTCTATTTATTTAAATGTATTTGTCACTCCTGTTAAACCCAGACACAACAGTTCTAAAAAGCAGATAGAAGATTCTTTTTACTCTAAACAAGCTCAGTGCTAATGTCTCCCACATAAAGGGACGTGTTTGAGTCAAGTTGCTAAATCACAATTAAAAAAGCAGCTGGTCATTTTGCAATGAACAATATTAGCAGCCACAGCTTAACATCTGTGGAATATATGAATCAGAAAGGGGTTATTGTTCTGTCAATGTGCAGGAATATATGAATAGGAAAGATTTGATTTTTCTGTCAGAGAAAATGTGCAGGAAAACTAATTTCTCTCCAAAATATCTTGGAGGCTGAGCAGTTCTGGAATGAGAAGTAAAATTGCAAATGATTTTTTTTTTTTTTTCCTTTCAAATATGAGCATTAAAGAAGAGCAGGTAGAAACAGTTTGTACATGTTTCAGAAGGATCTTGGCTGGCACAGTAGGTGTGTTCTTTCTCCATTTACTTCGTGATCTGGCTTTGCTAAATGTCATGAAGGTGAGAGGTTGGAAAAAGAAGGAAAAAGAAAGAGCATTAAGGTTCTTTGCAACCAGCTATGGAAAATCTTCTTTGCTTTGTAGTTTCTCTTCAAGGCAAACATAAATATAAATTAGAAAATGGAATTTAGACGTTATTAGGTGGTGATGTATGAGGCATGGTATGGAGAAGGTCAGCCTTGGCTTCCCTTAGTGTGAGGAGTTGTGTGATCCCTGATGGTGCTGGGGAATAGAGTTAACAGAATTTTTAATAAAAGCTTCAACCTCTGGAACCGAATCCACCACTATTTTAAATGGTGAACTAGATACTGGCCTTATGAAGCCAGCGAGTGTTTGGTTGGTAGCCATGGCAATTTACAGGTGTGAAACTGGCCACAATGGGGCTGCTGCCTTCCCTGATGTAACAGAAATACTTGGAGAAAATGGAAAAAAATTAATAAAGCCCTGCAATATAAAGAGAATAAGGTTCAAACAGGAACACAGAGTGCAAAGTTATATCTGTATTTCTATGAAATTTCATAAAATGGGCTTTTACACTGAGTAATACAACCTGCTGCCTCAACCGAAATGAGGAGCTTGGTTTGCTATTTTCATTAAATGCAAAGTATTTGTGGATACTGGTGGCAATTAGGTGCTGCAAATGCAGTCATCAGTTTGAAACTGAGCGTATAAAAAGGTATTTTAATAAAAAATATGGTCACCTTGGTACCTGAATCAACCCTCATGGTATTGTATGGCAGAGACTCCAGCCATTACACCACAGCCACAGGTTAACAAGAAGGGAAATTCCAGGGCATAGAATTAGCTACAGGAAAGCTCTCCTATTATTGAATGAAAGCAATAAAGGCCCAGCAGAATTTACAAGGAAAAATTTAATAAAATATTGACTATAAAGGCTGCACCACTCCATGCCTGCTCCATAGCTGACATCCAAAACGTACGTGTCCACAAGTCCCTGCAAACGGCACTTAACAGGCTGGATATTCCTGAAGCAGGGAAATGCAAAGTGAGCACAATGATTTCCCTTTATTTCTTTCTATAAATGGTTTCCTAACTGGGTGCTTATTAAAAAGGAGGCAGGGTAGATTATGCCTTGGCAGCGGCAGCAGAGGCCAAGTCCAAAGGCCTGATGGTTTGTTCGTGTCTGGCCAGGACCCTGGTTCCTGGAGAAACGTGTGGATGGTGACAAGTGGACTCTTTCCCAGCTCTTCTGGAATAGCTGAGAGCTGCCAGCTGATGGCATTTGGCCCCTTGTGGAGACCCAGGTTTGCAGCTCCTGCCTGGGCAGCTGTGGTGGGGTCTTCTCTGGACCTCTTAGGAGGGAGACACCAGCACAGGGCAACCTACTGCTGGCACTTGAACACTTGCTGTGTAAACAGCAAATATTCTCTCTTGGGTGTCTGAGAGAAGACATGTAAAGAGCAACACATCCACCCAGACTGTCCCAGAGAGGTCTGGACAAGGGTCTTAGTAAAGATTCATCCTCGGTTAGGAGTTCTGTGATCAAGCAGATTTCTGGAGGACTTGCCCATCCCGTTCACACCATCATGGGAAGACACTTCCCAACTCCAGAGGGATAATGTGTCAGGGATAATTTTTGGCCCCAGGAGACAGCCGTTATGAAGTTTTTCACAAGGTTTTGTTTCTGCAGTAGTTTATGGATGAATGGCGGAATAATCATAGAATCATTTAGGTGGGAAAAGACCTCCAGGATCAAGTCCAACCTTTGTCCAACATCTCTCTGGCCACCAGACCATGTCCCGAGGTGCCACATCCACTCATTTGTTGAACCCCTCCAGGAATGGTGACTCCACGATGATGGATGAAGGTACAGGTCTTAATGCAAATGCTTCTGAACCTTATCAGCTGTTTCCCCACAGCCCATGATGGTCCTCAGTGAGCTTGCAGCATCCTCAGCCACCAGACAAAGTGACCTTTATTTACTTTAAAGCCTGTGGTGTTGGGGTGCCAGCGCTGTCAGTGACTCGGGCCCTGATTAAACACAGAAGTATTTTCCCCTACGTTTATGAAACATAAAGATATTTGTTTTGATTCCATCGCTGTCACCTCATTAGGCACCAGGAAAGTGACGTTATGCCTGGGATCAGTTCTGCACTTGGTTTGGTTTACTCTTTGTAAATTAACATGGTAATTCACTGTAATAAAATTCTTCGTTTACACAAAGATATCAAAAGGCATCGTCCATTATTCCCCTTCATGCTACAGCTTTAGAGTGTGCTGAGAAAAGCTCTGTTTATATTGCAGCTGGAGGCAGCACTTAGCTCTGAGCATCACAGCCCAGATAAGCTCTGCTTTGAGGAGCAGCAGAGAAATGCCAAATAATGGAAAAACAGCACCCCCACAACACAAACCCCCTAAAAATCCCCCCAAAGCACCTCCTGCATTAAAATGTCTCCCATCTTACTGAATTCCCAAGAGCAGAATGGTTGGTACAGCCTCTAATTCCCAAGCCACTTGGGGTTCCATCCTGCTCCGTACTGGTGCTGGAGCTGCAGGTTGTGGAAGAAAACCCCCAGTTTGCCCACTCCCTGTGTGTGGAAATGAGGCACCAAGAGCAAACCAAAGTGAGCTCCAGCTTCTGATTCTTCTTGTCTCTCCTCTGTAGGGCTGTTGATGTCTGCAGGAGCTGCAGGGGACCTGGACGTGCACTGGCTGATCTCCCAAGGCTCAACCCCTCCCAGGACATGTGTGCTTTATTTGTGGATGAGATGATCTCCAGAGGTTCCTCTCCAGCCTTTGCTGTTCTGTGAGTCTGTGTCTGTGGGGTTTTTTGGGGAAAAAAATAAGAGGTTGGAGAAAGGGAAAGATCTGAGGGGTTAACCTCTGTTCAGGGAGTTGTGCAGAGCCAGAAGGTCTCCCCTGAGCCTCCTTTGCTCCAGGCTCAACCCCCCCAGCTCCCTCAGCTGCTCCTCACCACTCTCCTGCTCTAGACCCTTCCCCAGCTTCATTACCCTTCTCTGGACACACTCCAGCCCCTCGATGTCCTTCTGGGAGTGAGGGGCCCCATAGGGAATGGCCATACCAGGAAAGCTCCTAACATAGGGAAGGGTTTAGTGCTTTGGCAACCCCTCCTTGTGGAAGGAGCCTCCCCTGAGGATCGTGTCCCCAGGCTGGCCAGAGGCACATCAGCAGGTGGCTGGTGTCCTCCTGCACCCAGATGGTCTCTCTCTGCTCTCCCACTGAGACTCCTCTTGCCATAAGAGCTTCTCGTTGGACTTGGTCCCAAATCCACACTGTTTATGGGAAGATTCCGGCTAAGACCAACTGCTTTGGTTTGAGCCCCTCGTGGAGGCTCTCGAGCTGTGGGAGCTGAGAGGAGCTCCCATCAGGTGTCAGGGGAGGAGGGGATGGAGACAGGCATGGCAGGGCTGGGGAAGGACCAGAGCTGCTTCAGCTCCAATCTCTACCTTCCCCCTCCCACATTCCCAAGATCTTTATGGAAAACACATTTGTAATGTATTGGGTTGCATCTATGCAGGGGAGAATTAGATTGGCATAAAGGTAAACAACTGGCAAATCATTCCTAGCTCGAGACCTGCCCGCTGTCTTCTGGTTCCAAAACTCCAGAAATTAGAGACTGCTCACCAGATGTTATAAAAGAAATTACTAATTTAGCTGCTAAACTGCTAAAAGGCTCACTCTGGTAATATTTTCCTGCAGAAAATGTCTGTGTCTTGTTAAATGTTTATTGAATGCTGTAATTATATTACATTTGCTATTAAACGATATTGACATTTTTGAATAAAAAGGGGGGGGGGGTTGTTGGGGTTTTTTTAATCCAGGCAGGATCTATAATGTGAACATCTGGCTGCAACCTAATGTGTGGCATTGAAGAAAAAAAGAAGAAATCTCCCCTCCCTCAAAGAGAGAAGCCGTGGGCCAATGTTTGTCTCTGTGTATTATTTTTTCAAAGTAGCTCCGGCTTTCGTGGCACCAGCTATGATTAAGTACCAGGAGTTTCTCACTATCAGCAAATGTTTGAAGGCAAGGAACCAGCAAAGCCTCAGCGAGCTGATGGCTGGTGAAGTAAGGTTATATTTAGCAATGAAACAGCTGTTTCTTGAGCAATAACCCAGCTGTTTGGCTTGCAGAATACCTGCTAGAGTTATTAATCATACTAAAAAGTAGGGGGAAAAAAAATCCCTGACCCTTGAAGGCATGAGACAGACATTTTTAAGGGCTTTTTTAATTTTTCTTTTCAATAATAAGGTGGTTTTGTCACTATAAGAAAAAAAAAAAAGAAAAAAAAGGAGGGGAGAGAAGGAATCTCTTAGAAGTATATGGATATTTAAATAGATGCATTTAGCACCCCTGCCAGCTACTAGTCAAGTTTCTTGTCCCCACTTAGTGGACTTTGTAAACCGCTTGCAAAATGCATCCCAGAGTTTTCCATACCCATTCCCTGGTGCATTGCAGGGCAGGGCTCAGACCTGATCCTGGCTAAGGGCACTGCTCAGTGCACAGTTAATTTTTCCCATTTCCTATCGGGTAATGGAAGACAGAAATTTGGCTGCCTTTGGCCTTGGGACCTCTCCATAACTGAAGGAATGTGGTTTCTCCTGGAGGCTAGAGTATAAAATCCCACCATCTAGCTGGGATGCTAAACCAGCCTTTCTCTTCCAGGGTTTCCCTGTCACGCAGTGGGTTTGGTGAAGAGAACCAGCCAAGGACCATACCTGGCACCCAGCAGATGTGAGTACAGCATTGAAACTCCACCTTGTGCTGCTAGGAACATCTTCAGGTGGTTCCTCCTGTGTCCATAGGGCCCAATCCACGGGCTGGGTTAGTCTGCAAGAACTCCTTGTGCAATACTTGCCAACACTTCTCTGTTAATTACGTTAGAATGGGAACAGAACAGCCTCCAAACGGGGTGCGTTTGTTTTTCAAGGACTGTACCTTAGCAGCATTGAGTAAATCTCTGCCCTCTCACCCAAATTTTAGCGTTTCATTAGTGTCCCTGTTTATTTATTTGCTCTTGCAGAGCAAGGATACAGAGTTAGGCTTTGGGACCCAAAGCTTTGTTTTATGTACAGTCACTAAATGCACTGAATCCAAGGAAAAATATACTACAAAGCAGAAGGCGCCAACTCTTAGGGGCTTTCTTTGGCTTGGATAGTTTTTATTCGGATATGTTTTTCTTCTCATGAAGACTCCAAACATGTTTGCTTGAGCAATGCCATCTGCAGGCTTCCCAAAGCATGTAGCTCTGCTCTTTCAGCTCTCCTTTCTTCAAGGACTTAAAGAGTAACATTTTGGATGGATTTAGAGTTGGTCCCACCAGCTTGAGGGGTCTGAAGAGGTAAGCAGTGGGGCTGCAGTGAGCAGACCCTGCCTGACACCCTTTGCGAGCAGCTGACAGGACAAGGGGGGATGGGTTTAAACTAAAAGAGGGAGATTTAGACTAGAGAGAAGGAAGGAATTGTCGGTGCTGAGGGTGGTGAGAGCCTGTCCCAGGTTGCCCAGAGAGGTGGTGGCTGCCCCATCCCTGGAACCGTTGCAGGTGAGGTTGGGCTCTGAGCAACCTGCTCTCCCAGTCAGCCTGTGCAAGGGGTCAGTGATTGTAGCCTCAGAGTTCAGCTTTTTCCACAGTTGTTGGAATTAGGGATGTTTTGTTCTTTTTACATGACGAGTGATTGCATGCTCTATAAATCCTCTCTGCTCCCTTCAACTAGTTTATTTAGCCTTACAACAGACAAACCCTCTCCCTACACACCTGGCCTTGGTTACAGCCTCAGACCCTCACAGCTACAGCCCCACTTATAAAACATCACGCAGCTGAAAAATAACACGCCTGTTCCTCCTTTTAATTTTCTTATCAAGCTGAAGTGAAATGTCAACATTTTTGTAATCCGTGAATAGCATGAGCAAAAGCAGGATGTGGAAATGCTGGTGGTCTGGTCCCTAATTGGTTTAAAAGGCAATAAAGACAGATTGTTTCTGTTAGGACGCTGCAGACACTTTCTTTTCCTAACTCCTGGGACTAACCTCTCGGAGCACCGATAGCTCTGCCTGGGTCTGGCTCCTTGGAGAGGTCCTTATAAGGCTCTGCAGCTCCAAAGCAGCTTTCTCCTCATACCCACTTGCTCTTGGAAGAATCTTTTTTTGTCGTGTCATGCAAAGTGAAAAATTAAAGCCAATTCCTTTTCTCAGCACTCTGTCTGTGAGCAAGGAGGACCAAGGTGTGCATGATGTTACTGCACTAACATGGTAGTGTTGGAAGGAGCAAAGGATGAACAGTCCTTGAAGCCAAGGGAAGGACCCCTAGAAGCCATAGAACCATAGAATCATTTTGGTTGCAGGAGACCAAATCAAATCCAACCGTTAACCCAGCACTGCCAAGAAGTCCAGGAAAGGCCAAGCTGTTTATCCTTTTTCAGTTGTCTTGTCCTCAAACTATTATGCTCCCTGCTTATCCTCTAGCGCCGCAAAGCTCTTGTGGCTCAGATACAAGGAAATGTGTAGAAGTGCTTTCACCTGACACTGTTCTCTTCTCTCTCTTGTAGGAGGGTGGTCCCATGGCTGCAGCGTGGGGTGAGCAGACAGGAGAGCCTGGTTCCTTCCCAGCCCTCACCCAGATCCTCTGCAGGACTTCACACAGGTCATCAGAGGTGGTGGATCTGGATGGACAGCAGAGAGTTGGCCAGAGTTCAGCATGGACAAACTCTGCCAGGGTAAGAAATGAGGGAGGCAAAATGTTCTCTGCCTTGGGCACCTGCTCCCCTTGCCTTAAAGCAACGGGATGGACTTTACTGTTTCTAGGGATGGTGTTTAACTATCTCATAATCCTATCAGTAGAGGACTGTTTCCCGGATTGCACTGCACCAGAGGCTTTCTCTGAACTTCTCTAGATACCTGCATGTGCCTTTTCCTTGTCTTTTTTCCCCTTTCTTCTTCTTTTCAGGTTATCCAGGAAGCTCTCCAGAATCTTCAGACCTATCAATCTAAACCACGTTGCATTGTCTGGCATCAGCATGATAAAAATCCTGCATCCATCGAATTAACCTCTCACCATCACCAAATGAGCTTGAGCTGTGTTATCAGAGATGTACATATTCATTGCTATCACTCGGGTAAGTATATACAGGAGTTTGTTGGATTTTTTTCTTAGGGCTTTTCTAAACCTCCAAATGAGTCTGATTCCCTCTCCCAGGAGATGTAATTGTTGGTATGTTTTCCATGGGAATGATGAAAGGCAGCTAGAAAGGCTGGTGAGTGAACTGGGGCAAGCCAGGCTGGTGATGGATGGGAGCAGTGAGTGATTAGTTAACTCATTACTGCCATATCAAATAGGGGGCAAATAGGATATTTGTGTTCAAGCACTGGAAGCTTTTGAGTGGGAAATCAGTTAATCACAAAGAGGTGTGTGGTTCTTCCACAGCAAGATAACTCACCCACTGCACGGCTCCAGCAGGATGGGGCTGAATTCAAGTGAGAACCAAAACACTGGGTAATGTTCCTTCAAAGCATGAGCTGCCCCTGATCACACAAAGTCTGCTCACCCCATTACAAAGCTTTGGTCTCATCACTCATGGAGAATTGACCCTTTTCTCCTTCTTCTTCTTGCCAGGCTCCTCTCCAAAACACTTCAGGAAATGTTACTCTGTGCTCAGGTTGCTGCCTCGAAAGAACTTATTTGGCCCCTTGAATTGGCATCAATAGCTCATTTTTTGAATTCCTCTGCCCAGCAGAAGCTGTGGCTGGCAGACCATGGGGTGGTTGCGTCAGGACATGTCAGGAGGCAGCTGGAAAGTGCAGTATTTACAGAGCTGGGGATTGCACTTGAGAGGATGTGACCCATATACAGGAAATCATGGAGATAAAGAAACCCTGTTTTCCTGGTAAAACCCACTTCTAGTGAAATCTCAGTTCCTGAGGCATAACTCAAACCTGAGTGTGGGAAGAGCAGGTTATAATGGAACATCGCTTCTGGAGGAGAAATCCAGCAGGTCAAAGTCATCGGCTTTAATTAGAGGAGATGGAAAGTGGGCAAAATATTGGGGTTTGGAGGCAGGACATGGGGAGAGCAGCTCGTTGCCTCCCAGACAAACCAGATTGCTGGTGGCAAACAGAGAACCTTGGCTTCACCTCAGCACTCATCTCCTGAGGTCCTCTGTGCACCACTGGAGTGTATCAAAGACAACCTTCCCCGGTGTCATTTCAAGAGAGAAGGGATATTAGGAAATGCAGCAAGAGCAGAGAAAAATAACTGATTGTCAGTAATGTCCTTTTAACATGGTGTGCACACATGTAAGTAATCTGGATTTAGGCTGCTTTTTAGATTAAATGCTGTCAGATGCACAAAACGAACAGGGGAAAAAAAAGTTTCTGTGCTGCCTACATTTGGGTAAAGCCTGGCTGAGAACAACTGTAAGAAAGGGAAAATATTAGAAAAGTGATTCATGTTGGTGCTGATGGTTTAGGAGGAACAACCAGGAACTGGTCGTGGTGTTTCACGTGGGCTTTGCTCCATCTCCTTTCCTTTGCCCGGATAGAGGAAGATAGATCAGGGCCAGCACACTGTGTATATTAGCAGGTTAACATCCTGGGCCATACTTGCACTTTATTGTAAATGTTTTTGGTACTTCTTCTAGGTCTGTGTTTACCTTGGGTATTTTCGTAGCTCACACATGTGAAATAACAGCTGGGACTTGCCAAACTGGAGCAGCCGAGTGCTGTGCGTGGAGTAGCTTTAAAACTAACACAGGTGTCCTGGCTCCCCTGTGCAGAATAAACAGGAGCACAGCATCAAGAGCGTGCCCACCCCTCTCTCCTGGAAATGACGTGGCTGGAGACGCTTCATCTGACACTGCTCTGAGCTCTCCACACACACATCACAGGGGGAAGTGCTGCTGGTTGCCACAAACAAGTACATCATCTTTTTTTTTAAGTAGAAATGTTGTATCATAACCTGAATTGATTTCTACCCTTTTTTTCTTTTTTTTTTTCAAAGGAAGAACAAGTACACGTAACGGGCTCAGTTCACTCCTGGGTCAGCCCAGGAGCAGGAGGACAAGACCTCCATCCCTGGGAAGACCACCCAGAGAGGAGGAAGCTGCCCAGGAGGGAGGTAAGGCAGGAAGGTCCCCGTGGTGTTCCTCCAGAGCCCGAGCCATGAGCACCAGCAGCAGCCCAGGGACCTGTTTCTTTTCACCGTTTCGTCTCCTTTGTGCTGCTGTGAGTGAGAAAACATGAGTGCACTGAGCCCCTCTGCCTTGTTATGGAGGATTTTCCTCTAGTTTAGAGGGTTTGCTTCCATGAGTTTACGTCGTGCTGCTGTTTCAATATAGGAAATAAAGAGAAATATAGAAATGAAAGAGAAATCCAGTGGGAAATAGGACAGGAATGGCAGCTACTATACAGGGAGGAGGAACCTCCACGGGTTTGCTCAGCTGCAGCCAACTGGGAGTGAGTGAACACTCAGGAATCCCCCTGCATGGAGGGGATGGGAACTCAGGGCAGAATTCAGGGGGTTTTCTCTCAGCAGGGTTGGCCCCACAGAGATGACACACAAGTTTTATGCCCATGGGGACACCTGTGCCTTCCTGCTGCCTCTGGAGCTGGCTGGGAGCAGGTCCACAAGCCCGGGCAGAGCAGGAGAGCGGAGCTGCTGCAGGGACGCTCTCTTGGCAGGTTCTCTCCCCAGGAAGCCCTGTTGTGCACAGTCATCTCCATGACCTCCCCTTTCTGATGAAAGCCTGTGATTTATCTTGTCTGTAAGGACAGAGATTAAGCTGCCAGAAAAGAACCCTCAATTCCCTGGAATCAGTGCACACAACATCAGAATTCCTGAGGCTGGGCAGAGGTTTCCAACACTGAAAATGTAGCTAATTTTGACAAGTGCATTTGCTTTCCCAGCCCTAGCATACGAGATCCTATAGAATTATCTGGGGGGTTGCCAGCATAAAAATAAAAGCTAGGAATGTATTTCTAATAATGCCATGAAAATGTTCCCTATAAAGAGTATAAAAATTGTACCTTAGAAAGGGTTAATTATGTAAATATCTGATGCCAACAGACTTGTTTTCACTGCAGGGCTAATCCAAACTAAACACCAGATTTAGTTGGTCTCTGCACCTGAAGGGTTCCTGCTTTTTCCAGGGGTATCAGTTGATGTGACATAAGAAGCTCTGCTTCTCCTCAGAGCTCACCTTGCTGGGTTTGGAGACAGAGCATCTCAGTAAATCTGTTTCATCCTGACCTTTCTCTAGAGGTAGAAGTGTCTTGGATTCAGTCCTCGATTCCTGCACACTTTTCCTGTAGGTAATGTGCTGCATTTAACTATATTTTAATACAATGCCAGCTTTCTTTTTAATGTGATCCCTGAAATTTTGTTTAGGTCACCTAAAATGTCATGGCTTTTTCCTTCATCAATCACGAGGTGTTTTTTCTCCCTGCAGGATGTTTGCTCAGGAGAACTCACTGTTTTTCTTTCATTGATTTTCTTCTTAACACGTGCTTGTTGAAAACTTAATTTGGAGTTTGGGCAGCTTTGTCCAAGCTGCATTGCTGCTTCAAGTAGAATTTGTGGCGTGTTTTCTGCAGCCCCATGTAAGGGGCATGATGGATGATGTTTGGAGTGAGAAGCTGAATGAATGCAGGCATTACCAGAGCTGCTCTCCTGGGCTCAAAGAATTCCCCTTCTTTGTTACTTCTTGATAAGGAAGTGGTGGAAAAAATTCCCCCTGAAAAACAAAAGCTACTTTAGATTTAGCAGTAAGATGCAGTTTGTGTTTTTTCTCCTTTGTAGGAAAACACTGTGAACTTAAAAGCATTTTAAAAGTGTTGGGGTGAGGGGAGTGTTCCTTATGGTCACTTATTCATCTGTCTGTGTAAAATTGGCACTTTTCCCCCTAGAAAACTTTGCTCCTGTCTATGTTAGTGTTGCCCACCCGACATTAGCAGCAAACACTGGTTATTGCTACTTTTTTTATTCCTGCCTAGAAAAGTCCACTAACCCCTCACAGATTAATTCGCAGCCTTAGAAAACTGCATATAGTGACTCAAACGAAATCAGCATGAAAAACTGCAAGTCCCTGCTGCTAACCAGACAAATCAGCTCTTCCACAAGCTAATTCTTGTTATAACTTCAGCAGGTTGGATTCTCAGCTAGAGGGAACCTGCCCAGACCCCGTTCCAGATGTGGTTTCACACCAGCTGAGAATCCGGCCCCAACTAGTGATAACAGAAGTGATAACGGCCTGACACACAGGCAGAACATCAGGCCATGAGGTCTCAGAGGTCCTGGGCTAGGAGACCCAGCCTTCCCCACAGTCACAAGGCTGTAGAAGCCAAGGCACGTGGATCCAGCAGCATCATCTCAAGTACAGTGACAAACAGGAGAGTTAATGAATCGCTTCATGCTGAAGTGCTGAGCACAGCAGAGAAAGTTCTTAGCCAATGTGATTATCTTGCTGATAATACAGAAATCACCTGAACTCCTAACAGCTCAAAAACCAGGGGATACAGGAAAGGAACCCCATTTTTTTAAGTCAAAGCTGGTTTTCCTTTCTTGCCTTCCCTCCAGCTTTGGCTGAACCCAGGGCTGCTGCTCTCTGCGGAGGGGCTGGGGTGAGCTGGGCAGGGATGGGGTGAGGAGCTCTCCAACACCATCCCACAGCCCCAGCAAGGGAAGCAGAGGATGGGAGGAGGTTGGTGCACAAGTGGGAGACCACACAGACGCTGCTGGACATCCCCAGAGAGGAGAACGTGCCTCTTTCCAGAAGTGTTTTTGTCCAAGGGTAAGTCACCCAGCGCCTGCCTCCAGACGTACCCCCAGAAAGGAAAAAGGAAGTTTTGAAAGGTGGGATCTGAGGAGAGGATGTGACTCATGGGCTCAAAGAGAGATGGGCAGGGAGTGACCAGCAGGAGCCATCCCCAACTGTGCCGAGCCGTGGGAATGGGGGTGAGGGGGGAGCCCAGCCCTGGGCAGCTCCGGGAGCAGCCCCAGCTCCCATCCCAGGTGTAGGGTTTGTAATGCACCCCCTGGAGCCACCTGCCAGGCACTGCCCCCTTCCAGCGCTGCTTCATCACGGTGGGCTTCTCTCCACCGATGGGATGTCCCTTTCTACCTGTCCCAGCTCTTCTCCTGCACCCTGTCTCTGTGCAGCCTCTGGTAGAAAGAGCTTTTTCCCCTAACGAGGAAGCTCCAATGGTCAGGACTTTGTGAAAACTAAACGAGGAATTTCCTGGCTTTCAAAGAATTTCCCCCCTGAATTATGATGTACTAATAATATTTTTTTTTCTTCTAATTAACTGATCTCCACTTGATCCCTCATGTGCAGAGTACTCCAGTAATGAACTGGCTGCCATTCTGTCCCATGTCTCCCAGAAAAGAAGTAAGGTCAGAGATAACATGATGCTACCTTTTATTCCTTTATTTCTTATTCATTTATCTTTATATCTGCAAATGCTGTAGGTAACTACGTTCTGTGTGCATCTTTGGGACCCATGTGTCAGCATCCTTCAGGCAGCTTTAGCCAGACAATAGTTGAAGTTTTTAGTTTGAAAAATATTGCAATTAAAATCTGTCGTTATCCACCAAGGGAAAGATGTGTGCAAGGTGCCTTCTAGGCCCAGAAAAACAGTGTAGAGCTTTTCCTGGGTTAAGATTCAGCTCCTGGCTACAGCAAATGGAGCTCATCTAACCTCTGTTAATTTTACTTGGTTGTTTAAAGGAGTAGTGTTTTCAGTGCCAGCTCCTGCTGCTGGCTCTTACCTTCTGTCCATTTTCCTCTTGGGCTTTTCTGTACTTTAAGCTTTTAATTTTTCCCCATATCTATAAAACCAGGACAGCCCCCACTGAAGATACTGACCTGACACCACATGCTCTGTCATCGTGTCGAGCTCCTTGGGCTCTTCCTGGCACCTACCTTTGATTTAATCAGATCCTACTGAGCTTCTGGAAGAACCTTCATATCAGGTAATTATAGACATGAACCACGACTTAGAGTTGATATTTTTTGCCTTCTCTGGCAAAAGTGCCTGATGATTGTGCCTGATAAGTGCACTTGGACCATCTGCCAGTTCCTTACTTGTTTTGTGTCCCTGTCGAGGTAACACTTACTCAGATCAATCAGTGACCAGCCAATTGATAGACAAATCAGTAGCAAGTCAGTCTGTCAGTCCCGATGTTGAAGTTCTTCTCCATGACACCCACTGCAATCACTAACGTTGAAGGTGTAGACACTTGTAGGATCACCTCAGTGCATCCTGAGATGATGCTTCTCACTCCTTCCCCCAAAGAACCAGCTTTTCCCAGGGATTACCTCAGACACCAGCTCTTAAAAGGTCAGGACCAAATTTAAAAGGCTTTTCTAATATAGTTCTACGTGTATCAAAGGCAACTGTCCAGAACTTTTTATAATCTCTCTGGATCTGAGTGAATCAGCAATTAGTGTATTTCTTTGAAACTCAAAGACAGGTTAATTTCTCCTCCAATTTTCATTATCCTCCTCCAGCCCCCCCTAATTCTTGCAGGGATGTTTCTGGGAGGTTACGGGCTCCCTCTGGTGGTCTCTGCAAACGGGAACACTTCTAACAGAACATAAATTTAAAAACCCCGGTAGTTTAGTGCATGAGCACTTGTTGCTCGCTTGCAGGAGACTGCTTGCCCAGTTCCTCCTCTGTCCATCACCACACGTGTTTGGAAGTTGATCTGGGCTTTTTACAGACGCATTTTGCTGTGGTGATGTGTCCTGAGAGAGGAGGAATGGTCATTGATGTGTGGGAGGGCAATGAGGGACAGAATTCTGCTGGGTCTGCTGGTCCTTCGCCTCCTCCTCTTCCTCCTCCTAGACCTCCTCCTCCTCCTCCTGCTGGTCCTTCTCCTCCTGCACTGGGTTTGAAATGACTCCCTAGCCTTGTGCTGTAGAAAAACACAGTTAAATGTGGCAGTTACTGTGAAAATGAATGACGACATGAGGGGAGAGCCAGCCCTGCTCTGCCACAGCCCCTTTCTCAATGTGCCTTTTGTACCCGGAGGCTGAAGGAGAAACAAAAAAAAAAAAGAAAACATTGACCTCGACAACAAGTTTCTCTTTCTCCCCAGCCTCAGTCATGGATGTGCCTCTTGAGGCTGAAGCGAGGACTGGGGGGGGAATGTTCTGCCTTAATTCCCAGCTAATTACAAACATACAGAACATGCAAGGTGAAAATTGCTCCTAATCAGGCTCTGCTGCTGTGGAGGTTGGTGCTTTTCCCTTGTGTTTGACATAAACAGTTGTAGAGGAGGAAAGAAGACAGAATTGAGAAAGTTTTACCTGTGTAAAGCTTTGTGGTTGTGTTCAAAACACCTCTGACTTATTGTTGGGTTTTGGCTGATTCAATCCTCCTGTCTTGTTTGATTAAAATTCAGGAAACAAATCAGTTGCATTAAAACAACATGACTTCCACCTTTCTTATTTGGATTGCATTAAGCAGATCTTATTGGATAATTTGGTCACTGCCCATAGGAAATTGCCATTTAATTTAATATTAGAGTCAAATTTGGAGTTGGAAGAAGGCTCCAAATCAGCCTATGTCATGCAATGAGGGATGAGCAAAATCCTGGCCCCGTGACAGAAATGGCAACGCTCCCATTTGTGTTCCATGGAACTAGAATTTTACCCCAATGACTTAACTAAAAGCCTTGTTGTTCAAGTTTAGGTGTAAAATTATCCTTCTAAAATCACTAAGTGGTTCCCATCTGGTGCCCTCCTCCTTCTGAGGGCAAAGGTTACAGGTGATACTTGCATATTACAATTAGGAAATGTGGGATTTTAAAATTTTTTTAATAATAAATTTTATCCTCCGTCAGGAATTTGTTCAATACTCAATGTGTCTGCCCTGAACACCAGCAAAGGGCTGGGTCCTGCAAGGTGCTAACACTCTGGCTCCCATCCAGCCAGGCACTTAGGCACATCCTTAATCTTAAACACGGGTCTAACCCCCAGGACTTCACCAAAGAGAAGCTATAACGAGCTCGGTCCCCTGAAGATGCCACCCCCAAGCCTCTTCATTGCTCTGCTGCAGACCCTCCATAGCTTTGTTATAGTAATATGGTAAGAATTAAGCCAATGGCATTTAAGGTATTGTTTTAAAAATACCACACAAAGATAATACGTGGTACAGTGCAGCAGATCAGCTTTCAAACCACTGAAATTAGGTTTTCTGCTAGCTGCTGCTCCTTTGTCTCTTCATACAATAGGGAACACTCTCGTAGCATCTTACATGGGTGTGATTATGGATTCTAGATACTGCAGATTATAGTATTTTTGATACTTTAAATATTTATCCTTCCGCAGTTAAGAAACCTGCTAAAGGGGAATTTGATAAACGTTTCTCATGGATAAGTGCTCACGTGGAAAGGGAATGAGGTTCTCTCTGCCCATTGGGAAGAAGTCCCTTTTGTGGCCTCGATTCAGCAGAGAGCATCTTGGTGCAGGACAGTGACTGAGCATCCCCTCAGCCTTACTAAGAGTTGTCCCCCCAGAACACACCAGTGCTGCCCCCACTCAGCACTCTCATCTGTGCCCCTCAGCATCCCCAGCTCTCCGGGCTGGATGAGCACACCCCCCCTCCGCCACCCCAAAGATGTTTGCTCTGCAGTGATTGGCAGAGGCAGCGTGTGAAATACCACCGGGCAAATTCCATTTCATTAAGCAATTATCACGTACGACCAAAAAATGTACCATGATGTGTGAAAACAAATTGAAACTCCTCCCCCCCCCATCCCCTCTGCTTTCTGCCTCGCTCTGTTAATTGCTTTTTCACAGGCAAGTGACACAATTACTGACTTTAAAAGGGTTCCAATGTAGGTCCTTGGAACTTAAAATATTCTGCTCTGATTACAATTTGTACTCAGCTTATTTAAAACAGCTTCCCTGAGGAGAGGCAGAAAGGGCATCGCTCAATGGAGCCCATATTCCATCCTATGGAACTTTTCCCAGGGAGGGGCTGTTTCTGCCTCCTAATGCAAGTAATTAGGGTCTCCTTTTGTGGTCCAGATTTTCCAGGCTCTATCTGGGCAGAATTCCCAGTGACTTCAGCGCAATTAGGACTGTTAGAATGACTTGCAGGGTGGCTTTCAGTGACTGGCAATGAAAATGGTGTGCACCTCATAAATATATATGATAACCAGGTACAGGCGCTGCTGTGATGGAGAAGGGTGTGGTGACGGGACCATGCCCACGCTGCTAGTGTGGTAAAACCTTTATTAACACTGCCTGCTGGTGTTAAGGAGAGAAATCTGGTTGGAGACCCATCACCTCTGCACTGGTGTTGTACCTCTGCAAAGGTAGGACGTGGGCTGGTGGGGTGAGGGTCTCCTGTGATGCTGCAGTGCCACCCTCAGCTGGCAGCTGCAACATCAGCTGCCCAGAGTGAGACAGGAGGGGGTCTGTAGGGAAAGGTTGGCTGGATTCTTTAGGGCTTTACGTTTCTCTTTCATTTTGCTCTTCATGTTTTCAGCACTTGCTTTCAGGATGAGGGTCTGGCACAGCACCTTCTGTCCTCAGCAGGAGCCCTTCCTCTGACCTGCAGAAAGACACGGTCTGTCTTTTGGGCTTTTTAAAGAATATTATTTTGTTTAATAACTGCTTTGTCCAACTCAGTCTTCAGATATCTTCCAAAGAGGGCTTTTTCTGTAAACACTGCGCTCAAAGAGAAATGGTTCATTCCTGGTGCACTGCAAGTGTTTCATTGCTGATGCTAAAAGAAAAGGTTTCATTGCAGCAGGTTGGACATTAGGAAAAAGTTCTTTAATACGAGGGTTGTTGATCACTGGAAGAGGTTGCCCAGAGAGGTGGTGGAGGCCCCATCCCTGGAGACATTCAACAACCTGCCCAGGTTAAAGATGTCCCTGTTTATTGTAGGGGGGCTGGACTAGATGACCTTTGGAGGTCCCTTCCAACCCAAACTATTCTATGATTCTAGGAAAAGTGTTCACTGCTGATGCTAAAAGAAAAATGTCCATTGCTGATGTGCTAAAAGAAACTTTGCTGATGCTGTGCTTGATATTTCTGAATCCTGGGCAGGTTTGCTGTGAGTGGCCTCTCTCCACCTCGGCCAGTGTCACCCCAGAGCAGCCTGACCTGGCCAACGTGCTCTTTCTCATGCGAG
Organism: Brachypteracias leptosomus; assembly: GCA_013401335.1. Classification (NCBI taxonomy): domain Eukaryota; kingdom Metazoa; phylum Chordata; class Aves; order Coraciiformes; family Brachypteraciidae; genus Brachypteracias; species Brachypteracias leptosomus. Next base: position 194,100 of record VYZX01010810.1, read on the forward strand.
TTTCCCAAACCAGCCAGGCTGTTGCTATTTCAGGTGGCTTAAAACTATGAGCACAGTTTGTACTCCCAGTGTTTAATAAGCTTAAAACATGAAATATATAATGCAGCTTGAACTTTCGGGTGTTATTTCATCACCGAGAAAAGCCGGGTCTCGAGGCTCAGCACTCTCCTTTGTCAGAACACAAATTCCAGCGTGTAGGAGCCGGGCTGTGTGCTCCAGGAAATCAGTATTAACCTATTAGCTCGGCGTTTTCCTTGGAGAGGAGCCATCCTCACACTGAGCCTCCATTCCTGCCTCCAACCTTCCTGTCCCTGCTCCGCCTCCACGACCCAGCCTTAGGCAGCCTTTGCCGGCTCTCCAGCCATTTCCTGCACGCTGCACTCGCACTAATTGAAAATTTGGGTGGCCTTGCTTATTTATTTTCCTGGAATGTAGCGGGTTATATTTTCATGGCACTTTCTCAGCAGTGCAACGTTTCAGTTTCAAAACCGCTGCAACGTGAGCGAAAGTGCCGCCCCCCTCCCCAAATTAAAAAAATAACAATAAAAAGCAGCATACCTTTGATTAATTTTTTACAGTAGTTCTTTTGTAAAAATACAGAGTGGAAGAAAGAACTGGGTGTTGTTTTTGTGCCCGGAGATCAGAGGCGAGGGCAGCGATTTAAATACACGTACAAGGGGATCACACAAGGAGTCGCGGAGCTCTAAAGGTGGGGATGCTGTGGGAATGAAAAGATAACAGAGCCCGTGCTCCCTGCGAGTCGTGCCGAGTTCACGAGGGTGTGGAGGGGAGAGCAGCAGCCCCTGCTCTCTCCAGGAAAATCCCAGCCATGCCTGGATGTGCCATTGGCACCAACGCTGTGCTTGGGGTCCCTGGGTTTCTGTGAGAATTAATTCCTTGGTACCCCTGTGCTCAGAGGCGTGGGCTTGGGCAGGAGTGTCTGTGCTAGATTTCGTGTTTCCAGCAAATATTTTCCCCAATCCCTCCCCCGAATCTCAAATCTCCATACTTTATTTTTTCTCTTCTTGCCTAATTATTTCCATAGAATCATAGGATTCTCAGGGATCATCTGGTCCAACCTTTCTAAAACAAAAAAAACCCTGTTGAGATGAGTCTTACAACTGTCCGGTACAGAGGAGTTCACCACATCCCTTGGGTCCCCTTCTCATGGTGAAGAACCTTCCTTTTGTTCTATTGCTATTTTTTATGTATGTGCAAAAATCAAAGGTTGGTGTTAACAAGTCAGCATCAACAACTAGTACCCTGTTTGTTTCCTAATACCCTAAGTGCAACTAGGGTGTGCAAAATATACATAAATATATAACTATAAATAAATATATATAAAAAAATATATAACTATAAATACCAGCACCAGCAGCGAGTAGAAACAGGGCAGAATATCCATTATAACCCTATTCAGATACTGACCATCATGTGTATTTTAAATTGTGTCCCCCAAAGTAGATTCTGAAGTTTTATCCCCAGGGCACTTGGACCTTCTGGAAATAAGGTTGAGTCCAACAAGCTCCTTAACGTGCACCCATAATTGTAAGTATTTGAGGCCAGTTCTTTTGGTAAAGTGAATAATAGAGCTGAATGTGTTTAAAGTTAATGGGGAGGCGTAAGTGCTTTCCTGGATGCCAGCCAGGGTGCTCAGCACACTGCAGGGCTATGGACACGTTTAACAGGCTAAATTTAGGCCCCTGTGTTTTAAAACTCTGACCAACATTCTGTGCAGAAATTTCTGTGGAAATCGCTGTGGATCTGGAGCCAGGGCTGAGCAGCTCCCTCCTGCAAAGGGACTTCTGCACCCGAGGATAAATGGCAATAAGAAATGTTAAAGACTAGAGCAGTAGTTCATTAAAATCAATTTTTTTTTCATGGATTTAATGGGTTTCAGATTAAGCTGTCTGATCTGTTACCTTCGATCGTACATTTAGGGAGCAGATTAAAATCTACATTTTCATGTTAATTGCTTGGCTGATGTATTAAAATGATTTTATTTGTCTCTAAAAGGAACTTCATAATTAAACCTAATCGATGTATTGCTAACAGCATGCAGTTGTGATACTAATTTGGGTGTAAATCATCTAAAAAGTTAATTTTTGAAAGGAACCGTTTTTTCCCTGGGATGTGCTGGGCAGGGCAGCGAGGAGCTGTCCCATGGGTACAGCTGAGATCCCATCTCTGACCCCACACAACACCATTTCACAAGTCTTTGGAAATGTATTAATGAGCAGAGCTTCCCCCAAAGCCTGGGAATGGAACAGGGCTGCCAGAGCTGGTCTGTGGAAAAGAGGGATGGAATCTCACTTGGAATTTGAGGGACCAAAGCTGTCAAATGGTCTTTCAAGTGTTTGTGTTTCTTTTTTTTTTTTCCATTGAGAAGGAAACGTGGCAAAATTTTAAGTGTAGTTTAAATTTAGATTTAAACTTTAGGTTTAGGTTTCAACTTTTCCCCCTCCATTATTTAAAATACCTGCAGTAGATGCAGGTTGGTTCCAAGAAGCATTTGAGCTGGTGCCTCCTGGAGGTGAGAGCCCGGACAGAGCTGGGGTAGATGCAGCACTGGGTATTTTTAGCTGCACAAAGTAATTTAATAATTTGTTTGGTTGGTGCTGTTTAGAGAAGCGATGCCTCTGGGTCAGCAGTGCACGGGGTCCTTGGACAACCCTTGGAAGGGAGGAATTAGGGTGGTGGTGGCCAAGAAAGTGGAACAGTGGGAGGATTCTGTGTGCTGCTGGAAGGGGTTTAAAGTGCAATAGATTGTATTTTTTGTTTGATGTGGAAAAAGTGACTGTACGTGTTCCGGGAGAAAACTCCAAATATTGTGTGTGTTAATTTATATGTTGTTTCTCTTGAGGCATACCAGAAATCATCTGGGGGAAAACACTGATTGTCACTTGTTTTTTTCTCTCTAGATAAATTTATTTCACTTCATAATGAAGGTTTCTGGCTTAAACTCCTGGATGATGGTCAAAATGCTGCCAAGGTTAAAGAACTTTTTTTTTTTAATCTGTTTATTTAAAAAAGAAATAGCAGTGTAAGATTTAGTAGATCACTTCCAGGGTGTTGGTTTGACAACACAGGTCCGGGTGATTTCCAAGCTAGGAGGAAGCAGAGAGCAGCTTGGGAGCATAAAACAACCCAGGAAAGCTGCTTGGAAACTAAAATACCTGCAGGAATTCTTCATAAAATCAGTGGCAGCTCCAACATCTGCAATGGAGCAAGAAAATAAAGGGAGGTGGAGGCAATGACATGGAGCAAGGGCTAAGAGATTTGATAAAGCAGGCAAGGGTGGGCTGGGCTCCTTGGCTCTGCTCCTGCTGCCCTGCCTTGGACACCTCTCCTGGCCGTGGAATTTTAATCAATCAGGATTTAAAGCTAAGTATACAGAGATAAAAAGGAGGAGCTGGTGAGTTACAGGTCAGGTGGCTTCAGTTTGGGGAAATCCTCCAGCAAAGCACCTGTGAGTGTTAGAGGAGAAACAGACGAGTAAGGACAAACATGGGTTGCTCAAGAACAAACCCAGTTAAACCATTCTGGTGTCCTTTCACAAGAGGCTTAGGGAAAGGAGAGGAGTTTAAAAAGTCATGTGTCTTTATTTTGGTAAAGCTTTGGGCAGGATAGAAAGGGGGGGTTCTAAGGTCTTTTGTAGCTGAGATTTTTTTTCTGCTCCTCACCTTTCCCTGGTTGTGATGGTCACCTCAGAAACCCACGTTTGAGGGAACAACCACCCAGGCAAGAGAACAGCTCTGGGACAGCAATTTTATGGAGCACAATCCCTGTTAATCCACCGTTTATCAAGGGAAGGTGGGGGAGTAAATCTGTATTTTACAGGCATCTCTAAAAGGAAGGTTAAGGAGAAGCAGGCTTGCAATGGGCAGATGCTGCAGCGAGATGAATTTACCTTTTAAACAACGTTTTTCTGTCTATCAGTTATTTTTCACACATTTTTATGTGTGTCTCAGTTATTTTTCCTGCAGCACGGTGCACGTTACAGGGTAACCACTGAGAAATCTGCAGAAGTGCAGGGATGGATTCCCCAGCTCTCTGACATATGGGGATGTCTTTCTAAGAAACAGCTACAGAAAAATCTGTGGGGGGGAATTCTGGAGGAAATTCTGCAGCTTTCAATGTTCAGGTTAGACAAGTTGATGGTAATAATCCCTCCTGGCTTTCAAATCTGTTTACCCGACTTTGTAGAGAGATGTAAAGTTTACAGATCACTGTCAAATCTGCATGAATGGATTAGAACAAGGCATGAATGAGCAATTACTCGTGACCCCTCTGAGGTATCACACTCACTATTTACCAGGTCATTGTATTACAACTTGTAATTTCTTCCCTCTGTTTTAACAGCACAGATTAATCTCTTTAACAGCAGCTGGAGTTCCATTGAGTAATATATTTATATTAGCAGCATTATATATGACAGCAAATATATACTATATATTAAGGTATATTCATTATACGAGATATATATATATTAACAGCACTAGTTTTCCTCTTTTTGTTCCAAAGAGGTGCGTGGGGTCATGTTTCTTCTCTCCAGTGGCTCAAATCTGCAGAGACACTAGTAACAACTTTGGAGGTAATTAGACAGACACTCATTTTCCCCCACGAGATGATGTGTAGCTTTTACAGAGCCTACAGCAAAGAGTCGGAAAAGTGCCCTTTGTTCATGTGCTGTGATCCCCTCCTGGTTTAATTTGGGCAGCTTTAACCTCTGGGAAAAAAAAAAAAAAAAAGGGAGGAAAATTATGTTTCTTGGCCATAATGCTTCTTACAGTGCTCAGTTTTTTGAGGTTTAATGGAAGGTAATTTCTTTTCCCACTAATGTCCTGGTTTGGCAACACCGAGCAGTGGTTTTTTTTTTCTCTTATTGCTTTTCCACCCCTTCCCATTCAGATTTTTTTTTCAGCTGGCTTTTGCAACGGAATTCTGAACAATTCCGACAAAAAAGGAAACGCGGCTGCATCCTGACCCTCTGCAAAGGACAGGAGCCCAGAGGCAGGAGGGTTGGTAGGAACTTTTTAAAACTTTTTTCATTGAAAAATAAGGAGTATTGCTGCGCACTGCCAGGCACCTCTCCCCATCATCCTTCCTGCCACTGCTGCTGCTGCCTGGGCACCTCGGGGGTGGCTTTAGCATCATTTATTGCCGCTGTTGCCACTATTATTATTTATTTTTTCCCCCGCTGGGGGCGGGGCCTTTAGGGGGGCGGTGCCTTTAAGGGAGCCCGGGCTGAGCGCATCGCTCGCTCGGCGCTCCATCGATAGTATCTGTGCGCGGCTGGCGGTGGCTGCGCCCGGCGGGGCGCTGGCGGGAGCGGCGCGGTGCCGGTGCCGGATCGGAGGCGGCGGCAGGTGAGTGACGGCCCCGTGACTCCAGCCCCGTTCGGGTCCCGCCGGGCGCTCCGAGCCGTCTTCCCCTCGGCCTCCCCCCTGCGCTCCCCGGGGGGGTCGGGGTGAGGCTGTCGCTCGCCGGGCGGGGTTGAAGTTCGCGTCGCAGGCGCCGCCTCAGCCCCGGTGCTGCCGTTAACGGGTACGGGGAGACGTGTCTGGGCTCCTGCCCTCTCCAGTCTCCCCGGGGCACCGTCCGGGCCCGCCCTGCTCGCCTCCCTGAGGCTGGGGAGGCCGCGCCGAGCCTCCCTACCAGGGCCCGAGGCACCGCAGCGGGGTCCCCGTTAGTTGTGACCCCCCTCCCGGTGTCCCACGGCGGCGGAGAAGGGTGGGGTGAGGTGTGTCGCTGAGTGCGGGGGTTGCGCTCGGGTGTCCCGGTGAGGGAGCTCCGCGGGGCCGGCCCTGCCGCGGCAGCAGTTCGGTGGCTTTGGCCGTTGTTTGTGATGGCGGAGAGGGGCCCGCCGAGAGCTGCGGGCCCGCCCGGTCGCACCGGGGCTGAAGCGGTTCCGTTCCGGGCGGCGTTTGTGCGGGTGGGCTGGGGAGAGGGGGAAATATACCAAGGGTAGGTGGGCTCTGGGGGGGCCGGTTCGGTGCCGGACCGGGGCCGGTGCGTAACTTCCGGTCCCGGCCCTTGAGTGGAGTTCCGGGTAGAGCTGCCCGACAGGACGCGTGTACTCGGCACACGGGGAGAAAGGGCCGCGGGGAGGGGTGGGGGGCACGTTAAAGTGACGTGTCCTGGCAGAGAGGTGGTTGTTTTCATGGGTATCTCACTGGAAGTGCTGCGCTTCCTCCGTGACCTTCTATTTGTATGTTTCCTACCAATGGGAGGGTGGTGGAACAGCTCGTTCTGGGGGTCATCTCCAGCACATGGAGGGAAGGAAAGTTACCGGGAGTAGTCAGCATGGATTCACCGAGGGGAAATGCTGCTTGACCAAGCTGATAGTGTTCTGTGATGGTGTGACCAGCTGTGGGGAGCTGTTTGTCCACCTTGGCTTCAGCGAAGCTTTTGACGCTGTCCCACACAGCACCCTCATAGAGGAGCTCAGGGGGTGTGGGCTGGATGAGTGGGCTGTGGGGTGGGTCAGGAACTGGCTGAACAATACAGCCTAGAGGGCTGTGATCAGTAGCACAGAGTCCAGTTGGAGGCCTGTAGCTCATGGTGTTCCCCAGGGGTGAGTGCTGGGCCCAGTCTTGTTTAACAGCTTGTTTAACACTGTTAAACTCCCTTCCAGCCTTGTTTAACATCCCCTCTGCTTTCTCTGTCTCCTGCAATTTGCTCGTTGTGGATTAGCAGCTTCTAGCCATACACTCAAAAGCTTTACATTGAAAGCCAGTCACATATTAAGCCATAGCCTTGACAGAGCTTCAGGTTAGACCAAAATTGCAAATATTAATTCTTTAAAATTCAGATTAAAATCATAATCTCACTTCAGCTTCCCAGGCTTTCTAATCATTCTTAGAATAAACAGAGGGTCCCTTTCCTCCTGTAGTGACTTGTATTTCCTTGCTGTAAATGATGCTTTTGTTTTTGCTCTTGATAAAGTTGTCAGAACAGTTCAAGGACTTGTGTGTGTTTGTTGTCTTTAATGTAAACCACAAATAAACCAACTCGTGGCTTAGGAAAATGTTTCTGTTTCCTTGCTTTACCTTTTGCTCACCTGAGGAAGAAGATTCCTGGCCCCCTGTTCCCTGTTTGTGCTGGCCCCACGAGTAGCAGCTTCTCTCCCCCTCCTCTTTTTTGTCCCAGGGGCAGCTGAACTTAGAGCTCCTGTGATTTATTCCCAAGGGTTTCACTAAGGTGGGGTTTCTGTTGTCTTAAACAGAATTTAAACCAGGATGCAATTATTTCCATTATACTGGTATGACTTATCTCAGTGAAATTATCATTAATTTACACTGTAATGGTAAAGGGATTTTCTCCGTGGAGAACACTTTTTTTTTAGTATGTCAGAGGTGAAACTATTTAGTTAAAAGCATGTTACCAATCAAACTTGAGCTGGTTTGTTTTAAAATGTAAAGTTGTCATGTGTTTTCATGGCCTTTGTTCAGTAAACTGCAATATTTGTATGAATGTGATAGGCTTTTGTAATGCTGTAATTGCTTTATCAGGTATTATTGCTGAATTAATGGGTGTGTCTAATGAATTAAAAAAAATACTTGAAGTTTTCTGTCATGAACTGAAAAACAAATTAAAAATAAACCTTTAAAGGGAAATATTGCAACAATGTTGGATGTTGTTGGGTAGAGAAACTGTTTCATCTTCAGTCCCAAAGGTCTGTTCAGTGACTATTCCTGAATCTTCAGAACTCTTTTGTGAGGTATATTATCAGTTATATGTAATATATATTTTCAGGTATGTTTTTGGGTTGTAGGATTTCCTGTGAATATAAGCAGAGGTTTTTTTGCTAGCTGTTGAGAGCTCTGGGAGCAAAACCAGACAATAAAGATGTTAAAATGTGTAATCCACCAATAATTTTCCTGAGGTTCTATTAAAAAGAAGCTGCATCTGCTGCCACAGCCTGTTCTGCTCTTCTCCAGGGAGCTGGACGAGAGCAAATTAAGTGGGTTGACTGGGAAGGCAGAGGCCACTGACCTCCTGTGGTGATGAAAGCTGTTCAATATGTTAAGTTAAACCATAATTAATTTCTTTCGATGCCCTGGTATGTTTAGCTGTAAATCCAGTGAGTCTTGAGCACTGCACTTGAAACTAAACATCAGCTCTGGGTTATTTTAATTCTGTTTATTCTGTGCGTTTCTGCTTTTCTGCTTAAAAAAGACTTTCAAAAAGTAGTATCTCAGTGGGACAGTGAATATAAAAGGTGTTCTTAAAACCTGGATTCTGGCAGCTTCTGAACATGTCCATGAAATAATGTGCAGTTAGTTTTGTACCCCAGGAGCCCGTGGAGCAGGGGCAGCCATTCCCTGCCCTGTTTTTCTGATGGCTGTGAATCAATCGCTGCCTCCTTGTGCAGATGGGCATGGAAAATCCTCCACAGGAGGAAGCAGCAGAGCTTCATTTGACACTGCAGGACTGGAATAGAACACTGCCAAGCTGTGCATGTCACAGGGAATTTATTGTCTATCTGAATTATCCCGTAAGGGGGGAATCTGCTGCTGTGCTTAGAAGCACACGGGAGGCTCCAAATCTGAAACCCACTAAATGAATATCTTTTAGGAGAAGTCAGGCATTAGCTCTGCTCTGACCTTCTGTCCTGGACCACCTACCTTCTGTCAATCTGGGCTCTGCAACGGGGTCTTTCCAATCACTTTAACCAGAGGGAATACGGTGCTTGCTAAAGGGAAACCTTGTTTGCAGAGGTGCTCGTAGCACGAGGGGTGATGAGACAGCACAGCCACATCGGGCTGGTGTTTCACCTCTGAAAGCAAAGGGCTGTGTTCACAGCTTGCAGAGCAGCCATTTAAAAATACAACCGAGTGACATTTTTGTACCTTAACCTGAAAGTGATTTTCTAGAGCTCCTCTCGGTATTTCAGTTTGCACATTGGTCTCCCAGTGTCAGAAGTTAGAGGAGGAGGGAAGGACAGGAGGGAGAAATCACTTTTGTGTTCTCCTGAGAAAAAAAAGGGAACCCAAAGCAGTTTTCTTAGAAACTGAGTAACGAGAGAAATGCCTGAAAATAGGATGAAATGTGTGCTTGGTCTGTAATGTGCTTTGCACAGGGAAAGGTAAGCTAAGTATTTAATACTTGAAACAACACTGAGTCAAACACCTCCCCTCCTTCCTCTCCAGAAATTGTTTGTACTTCTTGCATTGTTTTGGAAGTATTTACCCCTTTTTACTTCAAAAGGCAGTTGGTCCATGTAGCCTTTTTTTACCACGGTAGTTGTTAATTAATCTGCAGACAGTAGGTTCACAACTTCAGTAGAAAGCACTGTGCTGTGGGCCAGGGGTGGCAGTGGGAGCCTGGCTCTCCCTTCTCCTTTGGTTTGGTTTCTTTTTGAGGAAAACAAAATTCCTGACACACCAAGCCCTTAATGGGGCTGGTTTTCCTTTGACTTTGAGGGAACCACAGATTCCCAGGGTTTTGGTTTAATTCTCAGAGCCAGACCTTGGTCTGTGTTGTGCAGAAGCCAGCGGGGACTCTGGTGGTATAAAAGTGTCCGTGGAGCAGATTACAATATAAACTGGTGATTTTTAGGTGTCTTTTCTTTCACTTTGTGGATAACCTGAAGCAACGTGTCCTGTGTTTGGAAGTCCAGCAAAAAGCTGCTGGTAGCAGTTAAAGATTTAGGGTAAGCCGAGCAAAAGCTCCTTTTTAAATGCCCGCTTTGGTGTTAAGGACAAACTAAACTGATTTTTTGAGATAATCCTAAAGAGTCTCAATTAAAAAAGCAATGACTCTGAATTTTTTCTTTAAGAATTGTGTGAGTCTTGTGACACACTGAGTCTCTCTGTGGTTTTAACATGTGTACCTTGCTTCTTGCTGGGAAACATCAGAGTTTTGGCAGAAAGTTAAGGAGCTGTGTGTGTAGCTGATGGGCTTTTCTCCTGTTTCCTTCCCAGCATAGAAGGCAGGGGAGCTTCTGTTGCTCCTGAGGCAGCTTCCGTGCTCTGAAAGCATGATAGCAACGTAGAGGAGGTGGGATTTTAGGTGGATGAGGGGAAATGAAGATTGAGAGTGGGTAAGGCAGGGTGGAATATGTCAGGAAAATACCTGTGCAGGCTCCGAGGCAGTGAAATGCTCGAGCTTGTCTTGGAGCACGTGAGTAGAAAAGGTGCTACAGCTTGAGTGTTGGGGAGAGAAGGTGAAAAATCCAGGGATCCCAGCAACACAAGTGCTTGTTCTCATCAGTTAGATACTCCTGAAACAAAAGGAACTGCCAAAAAAGGCCCATGTTAAATTCAGTGTGCTCCTACCTACAGGCACCCGAGGTGAAACTTCACCCATGTGAACTGGGGAATCACAGTGGTTTTATAGAGAGTGTTTTTACAGAGAATATTGTGTATAGTTACAGGGCTTAGAAAAAAATCTGTGGTGTCTTGTTTCTTTTTTCTAGGGGAAAAAAAAATTCTCATCCCACTGGGATTTATTTCGTTTGTTTTTCTGAACTTCTGAATCTTTCTGAATGCATTTGCATAAACATATTTGGAAGTTTTTGATGCTTGATGTATTGCCTTCTAATTTCTGCCTGTGAGTAACATAAGGTGGAGGGATGATGAGGGTGTTATGATCCTTTACCATTTTTCTAATAATGCACAGAAAATGCTGGATAACTTGAGAATGATTTAAGTGGAGGACAGTGAGGAGATGGCTCCTAGATGAAGCAGATTTTTGCTGGATGTTGGAGGTGGAAGCAGATGTAGGAGAGCCTGTGCTTTGGGGAGAATTTAGAAATTAATGGGAGATTTATGGCCATCTGTGATATGGTTTTGTGTAAAGCTGAGCTGCCTTTTTTCTATATGTATGTTTATATATAGATGTTTAAGGCTTTTCTTCACAACGCTGCTAGATTATAGTGATGTGTCACGGAATAAATACAGAAGCTTTTAACCAAGTAGATGACTTAATTTCTGGGGAACTGTAATGCGATTTATAATGGAAATAGCGGAAATTTTTGGGAGAAGCAGCTGTGTTCAGACTTTCTTCAATTACATTTTCTCTCACACTGCTGCCCTTTTCCAGCCGATGCACTCTGACCAGAACAGATGTGCAGCAAACCGAAGGTGGTTTGACTTGAGTCCTGGTAATGAATAGGTGCTGTAATGTGGAGAAATTAGCAAAGGTGTTTGTCCGACAACTGCTATCAGCTAATATGTGGATCTAGTTAATAAACTGGGGAATAATGTGTTTTCAGTGTGAGGTTAAATACCTTCAAAGCACACGGTTTGAAAATGTATTCGATAAGGTGAGATATTTTTAGGAATTTTTTTCTTAAGTTTTTCCCCAACAACAATATCCTAATGCAAGTTTACAGGGCTGATGTTGACTTAATGGGCTAATATTGGATTAGTGTAGTATTGACAGTTTTAATAGTGGCACTCGGAGACTGTCATTGTCACTTAGGTAGGTAGATTTTGAGCTGAGGTGAAAATGTGGTTCTGGGCTGCTGGGGCTGTGTCCAGGGATTAAATTAAATCCGCGTGCTGGTGAGTTTGATGGAGGAGGTATGTGCATGTTCAGGGCAGCAGAGTGGAGGGGAGGGAATCTCTCTTTTTAAAGAAGACTGACTAAAATAGATTTTAAAATTTTTCAAACATCTTATTCACCTTTTTCTGTTTGCACAGGAGATAAAATAATTTTTCTGAACTACAAGAAACAATTTTTCCCTCCTGCCTCCCATTTTAAAAGTCTCTGTTTGTCTGTATTATAGATTAATATTCTTTTTAGAGGTTTGCTATTTTTAATTCTTGGTGATGGGTCCCAAACTCAGTGTCACATTTTGGATCACTCGCTTCTCCAGGTTGTTTATGGTGTCAGGTACTAATGAACAAACCTTCACTTTCCAGGGAACGTGAAGCATTTAGGTGCTGTAGTGGCATTTGTGCAGTGACTCGTTCTTGGGGGAATCTCTCCCCTCCCCAGATAAATAACATGTCAAAGTGCCCGGTGTAGAAGCAGGTCAGCGTGGGGGGGTTCTGGGCATCACAACTGGTAAGATGTACAAGGAGATGGAGTTGGGTGTGTGATGGAGAGAAGGTTAATTGACGTTGAACGGCTGCTTTCTCAGCCCTTCACCAGCCCCTAAACCAGTCCAGGAGCGTGCAGCTCACAACTAGAAAAGGCCAAGACCAGCCTCTTGTCTCAGCGAGGTCTCTAGGTCTTTCTTCCTCCTTCCCAGCCCCCTGACCAGGACCAGCTGGAGGAGGGCGAGCGTCCTGCCCCCCCGTCCCTGCATGGAGTGACAGCTCGGAGGGGTTGCGTGCGAGCGGGTTCAGCTGGAGCTGTGTGGTCCGGGTGTGTGGTCTGCAGCTCAGCCCAGGGGCTGTGAACAGAGAGAGCCACGCTGTTTACTTTAATTTATTTCGGATGCCGGAACCGTGCCCGGGGTTTCTCCGGAGCTGGGTTTCCACAGTTAGCGGTGTCAATCCCTCGCAGCTGAACTCCTCTGCCCTGGCTCCAGCCTCTGCCTCCCCCGGGACTCTCAAACCTTAATGGCAGCGCTCAGGGCTCTGCTTATTTTGCTTTCTCCCCGTCAGGATCTATAGCCGTGGAGATGTAGGTTGCTGGGTTCAGGGAAGCAGGACCTCTGGGGGTGTGAGTGTGGCTGTTGTGGAAGCCAGAGTGCTGCTGGCTACCCCAAATCTGAAACCTCTGGAACACCCTTCGTGACCTATCGGAGTATTCAGGAGCCTTTTAGAAAGAGAAAGGTCTCGTATTATGACATTTAATACTCCAAATCCTTTCCCCTTTGTTGCTTGCCCTCTTCATCACAAAACTTGTTCATCATCCCAGACTGGGACGAATTTTGGCATCTTTTGTTGTCCTGTAGGTTCACGTGTTTGTCGTTGCTCACGTTGGCTCGAGCCAACACGCCGGATATCCCAGGGCAAGACAAACGGGGCTTTGTTTGTCCTGTGCAGTGGTGGAATTGCACCCTTTTTTATGTTTGTTCATCTTTTCATTATAAGTAGCTTAGTGGTGTTTTAAAGAGTTTCTCCCCCCCCTCCCAAACGTAAGATTCGTGAGCGCTCCTTGTTTAAATTGACAAGTCTTCTTTTATTATTTAAATAAACATGCATAGATTCTTAATATCACTTGGAATTTCAGCATTGTTTGGCTTGTTCACTTCCCGGTCTTTTCTGGCAGGGTTGCAGGAATGGACAAGGGATTATTAATGCAGTGTTGAAGGCTGTGGAAATTCTAGGGCACTGAAGATCTCCAGAGGGGTTAATAAATGTCAGTTATTTTCACAGCGCTGCTTCTCGGAGGCTTTTAAATCTTGGTTTATGTAGATTGTCTGTCTGAATTTATGTTGTTGGGAAGATAAAGCACAGAAAAGGTTGCAATAGTGTTTTCCATCAGTTTGCAGTGGTTTTGAGTACAAACATGTAGGAAGCCTTTTGCTTTGTCCTCCTCCTCGGGGTCATTTGCTGTGTCCCATCACTGCTCTGTCGTAGCCTGTTGTGCTCAGGGGACTCTTTGGGTTTTCTAGCAAAAACAAATTATTAGATTTATTTAGCAGAAGCACAAGTTTGTGTAGTTAAAGGTGAAAAGGCCATCACCTGGGTTCTGGAATCTGAGCATTTACTGCTTGTTTAAAAAGGGCATTTCATAAATTGTCCATTTGGAAGGCGTGTGGTGGTGTCAGTGCTGAGAACCTCAGGGGCTGGGTAAGAGGGAAACACCAGCGTCTGAGGTACGCTGTGGTTTGAACACGGGTGATGCTTTGGTCGTTCCTGCCTCAGAGCTTTTTAAATTGTGTTCTGTCCCATCTGTATGAGTGAGCACGGATGGATCTTTGAGAGCTGAAGAGCTCACGCTTGCCTGCAGCTCAGACTTGGAGCAGTGACAAATAGGGTTGATCTTTCCTCCCTCTTGGCAGCCTAGATTCCATTTGCTAGGTGACCATGGCACTCGCATTGACCTTGAGTCCTCCGAGAGTCTTTAAGTTCAGGGTTTGTGACAAAGTACCGTCACTCGCTGCCTTGTTTTAGACACCAGAAACTCCTTCTAAAAACATTGCAACTGCTGATTTTTCCACTGGTGAAATTTGTAAGGTGGCACCTGGTTATTCAGGTGTTCTGGTGGCTCTCGCAGCCTGGCTAGCAGTGCTCTGCCTACAGAACAGGTATGGTAGTGATTGACATTTGGATTTATTTTTCTCTGCTCTCCATTGAAATTGCAAAACCTATTTAAAAACTCGTGTGTTAAACCAACTGAAGGTTTGCAAAAGTCTAAAAAGCCACCAGACTTGTATTTTCCCTTATGTTGGGCCGTATTTTTTCTTCAGTATTTGTTTTTAAAGTGGCTTTTCTTGGGATAAGAGTGAAGCTGTCCCCTCTTCAGCAAGCTTGTAATGCTCAGAATTGTCTGGATTTTTATTTTTTTTAACCAAACCTTTGAGAGAGGAGAGTTTATTTGAGAAGCTCATGTAAAGACAAAGATGATGTTTATGAAAGGCATTTTCCGCGATGGCTTTATAGTAGGTGGTCTTTGCAGAGGCTTTTTAACTCCTTGCACTTTCATAACAAGAATTATGACAGAATAATAGAATAATATGGGCAAGATCATGGGAGCACTCAAACAAATGTCATCCCGGTTAAACTGTTGGGGAGATATTGTGAGGAAATGAAGTTTAAAAAGAGGCTGGGGGGGAGTACAAAGGGAAAGGGAACTCAGTTAGAGGAGGGGATCATCCATTGCCAAAATCAGTCCTGTTCATGCTTCTGCAGTGAGCCTGGCTCCTCCGAGGAGAGGTCCTCTGTAGGAAACTGCCTTTGTGCAGCCTCACTGAGTCCGTGTAAGAAGCAGTTTTCAGTAAGAGGGCTGCTTTAAAAAATATTATCAATATTATCATTACCATTATTATTTTATACAGAATACATATTTCTAAAGAATATCATTTCTCTTTAGGGCAATGTATAGAATTGCCACAGAAGCCCTTAATTATTGTATTGTATCTTTACATGAAATGAAAAAGTAATAATTTTTTTCAGCTTTGCCTTAAATATATTTTAAAAACCTACATACTTGCTTTTAACCCACATTAGCCTGTTGGCTGAGCCTCCCAGGAAGCACTTCAGCCCTTTGACTATTGACCTGTTTGTCCAGAGGAGGAGGAGAGGAAATATTATAAATGAATTGAAGGCTCCCAAGTGCTTTATTTTATATTTGTAGTAAGGACAGATCCCGTAGAGTTCCTTCACTTATTCTGTGAAATAGATGAACCCAATTGCTGTTTAATAATAATAATAATTGAGTGCCTCAGTGCTGTGTGGTGCTTTGTAATGTGTTGAGATTTACTGTGGTATTCTCATTCCAGTAGGTATTTTAAAGCAATTCTGCACTAAGTATGGAAATACTTTAGAAGAAATAGTAGACCTCGGGAGGCTCAGCATTTTTATTACATTTATTTAGCTCATCATGAAGGGGGATCTAATGGCAATTTCTGAAATCCAGAGAAATACGTTGTAATATTACTTTTGAGTGTTGGTCTTGACTCAGGCAGTTACCCCCGTGCCTGGGTATTTGGGAACAGACCGTGGCTGCAGTGCCAGGGAACCAGGACATTTTTTAGGGAGGGGGAGAAGATCAAGCAATTAATACCAGAGTAGCTTCTATTTTACTTGTTTTCCTCAAGATTTCTTCCTCTCCGTGTTACCACTGAGTTTCTGAAGATGGCCTTTTGACATATGTGTTACTGACTAATATTCCCCATAAATCTTTACCAAGAGTTGCTCACAAGAGGTGGTTTAAGTTGTGTTGAGGGTCTCTAGGCAAGTGCTGTGTCCTGAAGAAGGTGTCTGTGTGTGTGTGGGGGGGATGTGAGCCCACTGCTTCTCTGTGGCTGTTGTGTGTCTTCAAGGTGTGCTGAGGACCTGTGAGAAAGGGCTACGTAGAGAAGATAAACCTTGGAAAAAATGGTTCCTCTATCAGCATGCTGCTCAGAACACATACTGTGGCTGCAAAGAAGTTGAGACTCCAGAGGAAACTTCACATTCTGAAGCCCTCTGTTGGGGACTTCTTCATGGGGCTGTCCATGCCACTAAGTCTAGCTTTGATGGCCAGGTTATCTGAGTATGTAACTGGAGTCTAGTACTTAGCCTTGCTAAGCCAAGCTTTCTAAGGAATCCAAAAAGAACTTGCTCACAGAGGATTGAACAGACTCACTTGGATTCTGACAGCAGTGATTTGGACTGTGTGTATATAATTCTGTTAAGCATTCAGAGGGTTTTATAGTTTTCTTAGTATGCTTTTGCTTTGCAGGTCAGAACTAGAGCTACACTTAATGAAAAAATGGAGTGTAAGGGTGGTGTAGATACTCTTCAGTGGTCTATCCTGTGGCCAGAAGGCTTTGAGTGGTGGCCCATGGTTACATTCATGTTTCCCTCCCATTGTAGAAGAATAGGTTATTTTTAAGAGGTATTTTTAAGTAATATAATTATTGTTTTTATGTTATTGTTTCTTGCTGAACAGATAAAAGCAACTCAGGTTTTGGTAGCTGAACAGCCACCATGTCTCGAGCTCGGCAGCCCCCGCTCGTCACGGGCATCTCTCCCAATGAAGGCATCTCATGGACAAAAGTGACAATTAGAGGAGAGAATCTGGGGACTGGGCCTACAGACCTCATAGGTGAGTTGAAATAAGCCCTTCTCTTGAAACCATAGAGTGTCACACTTAGGATATGATGAGAGAGAATGGTTTTGCATGGTAAAATCTCTGTCAAATGGTGTGAGGAGAGTCCTTCCCACAAATCTGCACTTGGACCCCTGAATTCAGGGATGGCACCCAGTGTGTAACCATCAGAATGACCATTCTTGGCTTGAGGAGCCCTTGGCCTCACAGTCCCCTGATGTAATGCCTGAGGGTCAGTAGTCAACCTGGACCTGTCCTCAGTGGATTTACTGTTCTGCCTGTGTGCCTCGTGTCTTGGCTCATGGAATTTCAGCTGCTGTTTCACAGCATCCACATTGCAGTGATCCACTCAGTCTCATGAGAACTGGTCTCCATTCTTTCTAGTTTTTACTGTCATTATGTTCTGGATAAATTAATGTCATCAGCAAACTCGGTAACCTCTTTATCTCATCATTTATGGATACAATGAGTAGAAGAGATCCCAGCCCGTGCTGTGTGGAAGCTTTCCTCGGTGAAAACACCATTTACTGTAACCCTGCTTCTACCTTAACAAGCTCTTGGGCTGTTTGAGGATTATATTCTATAGCTGCTTAATTTTCTTCAGCTTTTTGAGAAGGACTTTGTAAAATCTCCTGGAAATCCACGTTAACTAGAACTACTGGAATTTCCCTTCTTTCTTTCCCAAGTTAAGCATATGTGTCCTTCAGCATTTGTGCTCGAGACAATTTATCTCATGTGTTGTGGAATCCTGACTCCTCCGAAGTCCATCGGAATTTTGTTTGGCTTTGCTAGAAACAATTTTTCACTTCATGGCTGTAGACCAAGATTCCCAAATTCCGTCCTTGGCCACCACAATGAGCCTTGTGGCCAAGCATGAGCTACTGCAATTCCCCCTCACTTCAGCTTGCTGCCTCTCAAAAGGGAAAGTCCTGTTTTCCTGAGCTGCTGGGCAGGGGTGCAGTGCCCTGATGGAGCTGTCCTGAGATAGTCACATAACTGGTGGTGGTAGAGGTGAGTGTTTCTCTGTGTTCGTGTGCTTGGTGTCCGTCCATAACCTCCTTGCTTCATTGCTGTGATGCTCTTGGAAGGGATCAGTGCTGGGTTCCTGAAGGAACATCTCCTGATCTGTGCCTCAGTATTACAGCTCCTATTTTTTCTCCTAATTTTTTTGGAGCCACTCTTGTATCTACCTGCTAATGATCTCATGCTTTGAGGTGAAAATAAAAAAATAATGGATTGCCTTTTTTTTTTTTCCTTAGCTCAATTCTCAGCTTTCTCCAGTGAGTGACTAAGGCCCCAGACATGTAAAGATTTCTTTCCATGGTTAAATTAGGCATGTAAATATTCCCTGGGACTTGAATGGAAATGCTTGCTCTGTAGGCAGGAGATTTAAGCAAGTTTGAGGGGTTTACAAGATTTATAATCCGCTATTTGAGATGCAGTAGAGTAAAATGAAAAGCAAGAAACTTCTAAAAATATACATAGACAGAATATCCCATAATAGAAGGACATGCCTTTTTGGTTCATATAAGAGAGAGTCTGCTCATAATCTGTGTTTCTTTGAAACCAAATCAACCTTTTGTGACTCTATAGATCCTGGGCTCAAAAATTCAAACCCAGGAGGTACCTTTAACACTTGTGCTCTCAAGGTGTAGTTTGTATTTTGAGACATTTACAGCTGTATTTTGTGGGTGTTGTGAGATTGTCAACATATAAGCTTACCCAAAACTGGGAGGTCTCAATAAGAGAATTATTTGTGCCTGTTTATTGAAAGGCACTTAAAAGCTAGAATCTAAGTATGATGTTCTTAAAGATCTTTGTACTGTGCAACAGATTAAAATGAAATTTTATTTAGAGGGAAATTTTTGAGAGGAAAAAAAAGTGGTATTTGAACTATCAAAAGGTCTTCACCAACATGCCTTTTTCTTTTAGAAATCACCCTGTGCCACCACTATATTTAGTGTAGTATAGAAAATGTTAATAGAGACTTTCTTTTGCTTTTTTAAGATGTGAACAAAAGCTGTTTCCCTCCATTTGAGGTGTCAGATCTTGTGATCTTATTCTCTTGAAAGCTTTGGGAACGTCCAAGGAGTAGAACACAATTATACAGCTTTATATATATATAATTATAAAGCTTTAGAACAGTTGTTTAAAAATTTTTACCCTACTAAATTGCTATAGCTCAGATCTTGATTTTTAAAGTATTACTTAATTTAAGCATGAATTCAGAGCTTTGAATTACTTGCTCAAGTAAAACCCCTCTCTGTGGTAGCAAGATTCAGTGCCTTTTCTGCACTTTATCTTTTGGTTCTCATTTTCAGGATAGTTTTTGGCAGGGAGTGAGGCATTTTTATGACTGAAAACCACGAAAACTGCCAAATTTCTCTGCTGTGTAATGTCAGAGACTTAAATTGTGAGAAGGAGTGAGTGTGAGGCTTTGTGCTGAGCCACACACGCTGACCCTTTTCTCTCTGTTTTCAACTGGTCAGAGCTTTCTAGAAATTACAAACGAGAGCCAAGCCAAGAGGGGAGGACTTGCTATGCCTGACTAATTCAGAATAACTCCAGTGCAGCAGCACACTGGTACAGCCCTGTCCTTTGGCACAGAAGGCACAATGTTTCTAGGAAAGGGTGTTACTTAAGAACCACCCAATGAAGTTGTTCTCCAAATCAGTCCTATAGAAATCAGGATCTTGCCAGTTCTTCAGGGCAATAAAACTCTGATTAGGAATATGGAAATTGTGGTTCCAGGCCTGAGAAAACAACCCATCTATTCCAGCATCCAGAGGCCTGGTCTGACCAGGTCTAACTCAGTCAACCTTGGACCTTATATTAAGGTGCACCTTGATTCTTAAGAGATGTTCTTAAACACTAAAGCTTGACATACTTTAATACACCACAGTCTTTTCCTCCAGGAGAACTTCATGGCTAAAATACATGTTGTGTTTTCATTTCATAGCTTCTCCTTTGTTGTGAGGAGGTTTAGAAGAGGAGATAGATGGACATGACATGGTGATTCTTTCGTACAAGGGCAGTTGATTCAGCAGCATCACAGTCCTGCACTGTGGGTTTTGTACAGGATAGAATGGGACAGAATCCTTGTCAATTAATACTTTGCTGACCAAAAACCCCTTCTGTGTCAGCACAAGTACTGCTGAACAAGTCAGGTTGAAGAAACGTTGTTCATTGTGAATATCTATATCTATATCTTGTATTAAGCATTTTCTTTTCCCAGGTTTAACCATCTGTGGGCACAACTGTCTCCTGACTGCTGAGTGGATGTCTGCCAGTAAAATCGTGTGCCGGGTCGGGCAGGCTAAGAATGACAAGGGAGACATCATTGTTACTACAAAGTCTGGTGGCAGAGGAACTTCAACTGTTTCCTTCAAGCTGCTGAAACCTGAAAAAATAGGTATTTTTCTTGTGCAAATTCACGTCTGCTTTCTTTGCTAAACAAATGAATGACTGAGTGACTCTCTAAATAAGATGTGTGTTTAAAAACAAGCCACCCCAGTAAAATCTTCAATTGTCTAGAAAAAGCAGAGTTTATCAATAAAATGTGCAAATATATACATAGATAAACTCTTGGTATATGTGAAGTTAATCCTCCTATCACAATATCCCAATAAAAGCCTCGGTGGCTAATGAAAAATAGCCCTTTATTTTATTGTGAGTAGCACTACTACAATTTTGAGAAGATTCTTAAGTGTACCAGATAAATTCAAAATGTAAACCAGCTCATGAGCTTTACACCTAAATCCTGAGCTGACAATCCTTAAAAGACAGTTGACTCCTCAGTGCCATTCCCTATTTGTAATTCCATCCTTCCCTAAAATGTACAAAGACCACCTCCAGGTGATTGCTCCTTCTGATTTGGACAGACACCAAAATACTTGGAGGAATGAAAAATCCCACTGCTCCATGATGAGGAAAGTGCTCCTAAGGTGCATGGGGCTGTGCACTCATGGTGTTTGATGCCCAGCCCTGCAAACCTTCTCAGCAGCTCTAATAGAATAATTTTGCATAATTGCCTCCAGGTTGTTTAGCTGGGTACCTCCCCGTCCCCTACCTAGGCATGCATTTTCTATTTCTCAGGCTTTTTGAAATGAGTTCAGTATGGCAGAAGTGATGGTGCTGTTGTTTTAGGGATCTGGGCTGTGTTTTCTCTAGGTATCTTGGATCAGTCTGCTGTCTGGGTGGATGAAATGAACTATTATGACATGCGCACTGACAGGAACAAAGGGATTCCCCCCTTGTCCCTGCGGCCAGCAAATCCCCTCGGTATTGAGATAGACAAGTGAGTACCAAATGCCTTTAATCCACTTTTTGAGTGCTTTTCTCTCTGGGTGCCTTTGCGAATTCCAGAAAAGTTTAATGGCTTAGAGGGCAGGGAAAGACTGAAAAATCCGTATTAGCTGTGGGTGTGCTGCTGCTTGGTGCTCAGTGGAGGTGCTGCTGCACCTTCCTGCTTCAGAAACCTCATCTTTGGGTCATCAATTAGAGCTGCAGATAATCTCCAAGTGTGATATATTGAACCCCAGGGATGTTTAGATTTTGAGGAGTGGTAAATAACCCAAGGCTTTGGATTTAGTGTGTATTCCAGAACTACAATGGATGTTACATTTGAGTTTCATGGGGCTTTTAAGGATCTTTAGATTGCTATCTGTTGCTAAAACTGCACTGTAAAATGTGATTTATATACCACATCAACTAGTCTGTTACTGAAATACTAATGCTGTTTTCTAACCCACAGACTTCTTTACTTTTGTTCATGAGCGTAGTGGAGTTTTTAACATTTTGAAGAACAGAAGTGCTTTAGTGCAGCATTTCATTTAACTGCTAGGCAAGCACAGGGACAAAAGAAGATTTATTTTGACTCGGTAGACTTGAGATGGAGTTTAACTGGGATTTAAGTGAACAAAAGGTTTGAACTGTGAAATAAGGGCAATAGATAATAGTGGGTCTAACACATTCTGTTAATAATTAGAAAACTGCCTGCAGACATATTGTAGGAGTAATATACTCACAATATGTGCTGGGGTTCTCTTTTTGTATTCAAATGTTGCCAGAATGCAAAGAAAGAGCTATGGATACACACTCATCCCCCTGGTTTTTCACCTAGTCAAGATATTTTAAATGTTCTGTGTATACACAGTGTGTGAGCCATCATCCTTCAGCCTGCAAGTTTAACAAGTAGCAAGTTTACATAATTTCTGGCTGATAAATTCCTCATATTTTCCAAGAATACTAAAATTAACAGTGCTTGGGTTGGCTCCCACAGTTTAGAGCTGCTACAGGAGCAGGTTGGTAGGTTGTGTCCTACCAACACAGGCTTGTTCAGGATCTGGGACAGTTCTGGGGGAGAAGATGTGATTCCTGTTTCATAAAGGCACTGGTTGAAATCTCCTTGTGGGAATTTAGATCTCCAGAAGATTGGTGAATGGATTGCTGAGGTACCACATAGTTTTCCACTCCTTCATGACAAGTTCAGGCAGAGGTTCCCTTCCTCCTGCCCCTTCTCCATCAGAGTGAGTCCATCCTCCACGAGACAGGAGCAGCTCTCAGACCTTGTGGTGGCCAGAAAACTTCTCAGTAGTGTTTGTTGTTTTGCATGGAGCAGAGGTCATGATGCTGGATCCATCTTGTACATGAAAGCAAATGCTGACATGCTAAGTACATTCCACATACTCCTGTGTCCACCCACTCAACACAGATGCTTCCCTCTTCCCACGCCAGCTCCTGGGGAGGGGGAAGAGCTGAGCCTGGGCTGCCACCTAATGGCAACCCTCAGCTGCTGCCAGCAGGGAGGAGAAGACCTTCTGCAGGCTGGGGTGTTCTCTGCTTTCTAGTGCCTTGGAGGGAGGAGAGGTCAGCTTCATCCTGTCACCAGAGGTGTGTGTGGAGAAGCTGTGGAACCTGTGGGAGAGAGGTGCAGTGTATTGTAGTGTAGGGTCCTGGTTGGTGATGTTAAATGGAGTAACACTACTTGAAGGCTGGTACCTCAGTTGGAGCTGCCAGCCCATAATCTCCCAGCAGATTTCTCCTGTCAACGTTCTGCCATCTCTCAAATAGAGCTGTCATTTCATTGTCCTGTTTCTGACAAAGCCAACACTGCCAGAGTTCATCCTTGGCTTTCTGCTGTTGGTGAGACCTTTGGTAGCACCTTCTGCTTGGTGGTGTTTGGTGCACTCCCGTGTCCCTCACACTGGTGTTGTGTGTGTTATCCCCTGGTGCAAAGCCTGCTCTGGATTCAGCTTGTGGTTCCCAGTTTTTTACAGTGATGGCTTTTCAATCAAATGATTAAGTATTCAGGGTTGCTCCCTGAAGTGATTCCTATGTAATGAGCAAATCAACAGAATAACAATAATAATAAACCATCTCATGTCGTCAGCGTGGTCTCAGCTTTAGCTGCTCCTTCCTATTCACCCCGTAGTGTTGAAATGAGTAAACCAGAAATACTTCTCAGGTCACATATTTGCTTGCTTGGAAGTAAACAGCCAGCAAGTTTTCATGAGAACAGCTTCCGAGGACTTATTTATTGAATTTCCTAATGGAAGTTAATGAAGCAAACTTGTGTGCCTGTGGAGTCAGCCTCTGTTCAGAGGCATCTGGCCAGGCAGCCCAGAAGTACAGTTGCTTCCAGTTTGAGCTCCTCAGCGAGCAGCTTGTTGGGAGGACAGCTGCAGCAAGTCACTCCAAGCTCCCCGTAGCTGTTAGTGGAAAAACTGCTGCTAAAATTGATGATAAAAATAAGGATCCTGCACTGCAGAGTATAACATATTGTTAACATACCCCACACGTTCACATTCATGTTCCTGCTCTGTTGTGACTATGGCTAAAAGATGTCCCCACAGATAAAAGCACCCGTAAATACGTTGCTAATTTATGGGGCTGCACAAGTACAGCTGCTGGAAAAAAGCTCCCAAGAACTTCTCAGTGCAGGCAAACATCAAACTGGGAAAAAACCCCTCCAACCTTCGTTTCTGTCCTGCTGTCTGTGGGTAAAACTCATTTGCAGGAATTTATTACATCCCAGGCTAAATTTCTGGTCTTTATCTCTCTATATATTTATGTGAAACGGGGGTTTTTCTTCCCCACTACAAATTGTACAGCTCATGCACAAGCTTAAACTGTCCTGCAGATGTCCAAAATCTTGCAATAATAAGTAGCATTTGGTCATGGTATATGTGTGGAGTGTGTGCTTTTTGTGTTACATCTGTTTCTTTTGGCTCCTGAGAAAACACAGTGAGGTTCTGCAAAATAGGAACAGAGTTCTGCTTCTGTATTGTGTGTGTGCTCTTACTCAGGGATCCTGCTGAAGGCTCTTCAGAGGTGATTGAAATGGTTTTATTGTTTGGGGACTTTAGCATTAAAAAAATGGAGGTGACCACAAAGGTGCCACCATGCGTGGGTTGAGTAGAACAGCTCTTCTTGGACGGCCAGGCCATGTACATGTGTGATGTACTACCCTGCTGGGCACTTTGCACTGCTTTGAATGAAAAATGAGATCTCTTAAAATATCTTTAAAGGAAGGATAATTGAGACTTTATTCTCCTTACCTCCATCAGCATTTTGTGCTCACTAACTGGCATTTGTGAAATTTAAGGTCATTGGTGTCAGGGTTCAGGGGACAACTGGTAAATCCTGAATCTCACTACTTATGTTTATAAACTTTTATATTAACATTTCACTTTTCTATAACATCTTCACCTTTTCATTGCACACAGAGCAATGTTGGGACCTTTGTTTCTAGTTGCTACGTTTGTTTCTCACACTGTTTCCCATCTCTCTTCTTTCCATATCTGTCATCGCTTTTCCTGCCATCTCATTTGATTTTTTTTTCCTTGTTTTTAAGAAGTATTGTTCATGCCCCTGCTGTAGTCGGGTGCTGCTGATGAAAGGCTCCTGTGACCTCTTAAAGGTCTCTCCCAGCCAGAATGATTCCATTTCCCTGGCTTGGCATACTGATTTTCCTGTGTGAAAGGTAGAAGCATTTTGTGTAGGCAATGTTTCTGTAATGGTGAAACCCAAATGGTGAAATGAGTTTTAGTGTGATGAGATTTCAACCTTTTCTTCCCCAGTCGTGCTCTGTGCGTCTGAGGTACCAGATTTAATTTCGTGGGGAGATGCAAGTTTATATTTACATCTTGTTGGAACATGCTTTGGGTTTGGGCTGGGTTATTTTGGTTATTATGTGACACTCTGAATTACAAGCTGCTCACAAGAACGTGTCTCACTGAAGGCATGAATGTTGTTTTTTCAGAGGCAGGTTTCCTCAGAAGGATTTGGAGGCCCTGTTTCCTGGGATGAGTGCTGATTTCACCAGTGAAAACTTCTCTGCTGCCTGGTACCTGATTGAGAATCACTCAACAACAAGGTTTGTTCCTCTCATCAATAACTGTTTGAAATGCGAGTCACTTGGTGCTGTGTGATACATGCACAGTATTAGACCTGTAGTCTCTGCATCAGGGTTCACATCATGGTCCCCTCAGCTCAGTGCAATAAAAGTATTGATTTTTGCTTTTAACTGAAAGCAGGTTTTTTGCATATTAATTCAGTTTCTATTGGTTTATAAAATCTAAATCTTGGTGTTGGAGGTGCAGAAATTGTGTAAAACTCCACAGGAAGAATGGCTCAAAGGGCAGGGGGAATTCAGTCGTGTTTAGAATCTAATATAAATAGCATTTTAAATACATAAGAAGCAAAACTGTTTCATTTTTCTGCCCGCTTCAAAACGTGTAGGCTTGGAAATATTCTGGAGTCACATCATTATCTGCCCCATATCACTTGTGCTGTTTTTTCAAGAACACTCAGCAATGGTTTAGTTCTTGTCCTCTGTGTAACCTCAGGTATTAGGGGTGCTAAATGTGTGGTGCACTCATGTTTTGCTTAGCTTATGTCTATTTTTTCCTTGAAGGAAATTCTTTTTAAACCATCGAAATAACATTTATTTTTTTTTTCCTCCCTGGCAATATCCTGACAAATATAAACAAACTATTTAGACATACTATTAGATCATCAGAAAAACATGAACCAGTGCTTAGGCAGAGAGCTGTACAGATTTGTGTTGCTTTAAAAATGCTGCTGTTAAGTCCTTCATGTATGCCCAAGGAGACCAGCCCAGCTATTGAGAAATGAGAGTTCTGTCCAGCAGATGGGATGGGAAGTAAAGAAATGTTGGGACAACAAAAAAAAAAAAGGCAAATGCCTTTAAGTGCAGCAGCCTCTCACTGCCAGGGCTGCAGGTTGGGCTGTGCTCTTAATGTGCCTTTTTCTACCACTGTTTAAGTGGGGCAAAGAGTATGGGGGGAATTACCTGTGTCTCAATCTCCTCCTCCCATTGTTTGCCTCTCCTCACTGAGCTATGGTGCAGTTTCTTCTTTGATTCGTTTGGTTTAGGGAGCTGGGTTTGCCTGCAGGTAGGAGAAAAGACTGTAAGGCTCAAAATCATGTATTCTATTTATATTTCTGAGCTATAGTGCTTTTATAATGAACCCAGTAGCATAACTACTGAGATCGTGTTCAAAGCAGCAGCCAAAAAATGGTATGCAAGTATTGAAGGATTAGTCGTGGCATAAGGCTTCTGAAATAATTACAGCTGCTGGCAAACAATAAAAATGGGAAGTCCAATGCAAACTGGCAATAATCTAGAAATATTAGGAAGCCAAGATTAAAAGAACCCCCCCATACAAACAGCAAGGATGAGTTGGTGATTAATGTTCCCCCATGAGGTGTCTTCCAAAAACAATTCAGTACCCTACATATAAAAAAGATACTTTCATACAGCAGGGATCTGTTCAGCTTTTCTTTATTTTTCCCTAATATTGGGTTCAGTTCTGACCCATGGGTCCAAACCAACGTAGAAATATTGCAGGGACTGGGAAACTGAAAGTGAAAGAGGGTTGTGAGCTCAGCTGCAGAGTTAAACCAGAGACTCCTGATGTAGCTCATCTGGTCTAGTGAATTGAGCTGTCACCTGTGTAGTGGTGCAGGCAGTTCACTAGGAGCAATGTTGCACGTTGAGGAGAAATTTCTTGGCTAATTAGCGTTATGAAAAAGTCTATTCCATCACAAGTCCTCCATTTAGGATTAAAACTGAGAAGAAAACAATAAAACTACTCTCTGGACGTTATTGAGCAGCGCCCTCCTTAGCAATTACTTGGTCCTTAATAGTTGTTGCAAAAGTAGCTGGTTTTATTTCCCAGGTAGTTTGTGCTGTTTGCTCAGGAGCTGAAGGTCAGGGGGGTTTTCTTGTTTATTTTCAGTTTTGACCAGCTCAAAACAGCTGTTGTGAACTTGAAGAAACAAGCCAACAAGAAGAACGAGGGGAGCCTGGCCTACGTGAAAGGAGGTCTCAGCACCTTCTTTGAAGCTCAGGATGCTCTGTCAGGTAAAGATGCTTCACACTTGCTAAATACATTGATGCATTTTATAGGAAAAAAGCTTCTTGAAAAAAAAAATCCCCTTCCTCTCCACTTCCAAGTTGTTTTGAGCCAAAGCATGGCAGTGCTTTGTGTGGTGGGTGATGTGGTGTGTTGCTAAAAGATACTCTTAAATTGTGTATTTTGAGAGTGTGTTTTTCAAGCTGAAAACAGTGAGTGGGGGGATTTTCTAGCACTGGATTTTGGGGCTATCAAAATTCCCTGTGAGATTATTTCTACCCTTTAAATATTGATAATTCTGGTTTGGTGAGATCAGTGTAAAAACTTTGCCTTACAAAGCAAAAGCATTTTGTGCTTAAATGATACTTTCCAAAATACTCAATTGAATTAGCACTTGTGTTACAAGATAGTTAATTAGGATTATTCCCTCCATGTTTTTCTCCTTGAGTGTTACTCAAGGATCCAGGAAGCCTGGGTCAAAGCAACAGTTAAAATTCTGCAGTGTCTGGCTCCAAGCCCTATCCTCCGCTAGGCTCTGCTGCCATGAAGCATGTTTGTGTTTTTTATGTCTAACAAGAAAAATAACACTTTATTTTTACTTTTAAAAATGTTTAAAAGTGTCACTTTGATGTAATGTATTCCCACCTATTAAAATGTTCTGCTGGATGCTTTATTCCAGCCATCCATCAAAAACTGGAAGCGGATGGAACGGAAAAAGTAGAAGGATCCATGACGCAAAAACTGGAGAATGTTCTGAACAGTGAGTTTTGTCCTTCCAGCAGCAGCTATTTATGGGTTTTGCACTTTCTAACAAGCTTTAACATATTCCTGGGGTGGAAAGTAGAGAGCCGTGTGGTCTCCTGCCTTTTCCTAGTTGATGGGAGTGATTTGAGGTGTGATAAGCACCTTTTAGAACAAGTTGCAGCTTTTGCCATGACTCCCAGCAGTGTTTGTGACAGCAAAGAGAATAAATACCAAAATAAAGATGTTCTAAAGCATTTGTTTTAAATGAATTTTGCCAGCGTCTCAAGTTTGAGTGGAGAAAGAAAAGAGAGGAGCTGTATGGGCAGGTAGAAGTGTAGGATGAGCCACGTACCACGATTGTAGGATGTTTGAGCAAAAAGAAGAAACCCCCCAATAGAAGCTGTTTGCAACAACAAGGTCTGTTCACAGAATCTCTCTCACTCGGTGTGCTGCCATTTGGAGTACCTGGAATTGACATTCTCTTCAGAAGCCCTGCAAAGCAGTCAGTACTTTCCATTTCTCTGTAGCAGCTGTAGGGCTGCACTGAGAGGTGCTCGACTCTGCCGCAGCTCGGGGTGTGTTTCACCAGATCAAAAAAGTGACTTTTTCTTCAATTCTGGGCCTTCTGCCAAGATAATTGGACTTTGTTTCATTGTGATTTTTTTCACAGAGGAAGGGATGTTTCCCTTAGTGCTGTATCAATAAGCAGGAATGACAAGCAGAGAGCTGACTCAGTGCTGGGGAGGCTGAGTGTGCTTTAGGAAATCAAGACAGTGACAGGGAAGTTCAGTGTTTTTCTTCTCTGGTATGAAGAAAGCAGGGACTGTGTGGGGAGCACAGAGAGCAGGGGGGTCCTGAGCAGCTCTCATTCTTCAGTAGAGATTCATTAATGCTCACACTAAAGGTGTAGTTTAATCATGGGTTTTCCCTCATCTTGTTGCCTGGAATGAAAAAAAACCCAAACAAAGCAACAACAGGAAAATAAAATGAAATTCAGAGTTAAAATCACAAAAAAGCATCAACACCCCCCCCAAAACCCTGTATAAAGGCTGTAGCATGTGTGTAGAATGTTTGCTACAGACAGGATAGGAGGTAGAAGCATTTGCTGAAGCTCACCAGTGCAATCCTCAGTGCTCTGTTTATCCAGGTCCTGCACCCAGCACAGATTCCTTAGCGAGCACTTTCCCTTCGACTAAATGCAGCAGACTTGAAATTGAAAAGGCAAAAAGTGCAATTTTGTGCCCCTTTCCTACACACACTGATAGGAGGCAAACACACCTTTAACCACAGCTGAGTGTGATGGAGTTTGGTGAGAAGAATTGGCTGCTCTTCCTCCCGAGGCTTCGCAAGTCAGGACGGGTGGGAGGCAGGGGAGAAGGAATACAAGTCAATAATATTATGCAAAGTAGTTTAGGATCAGAGCTTTGTTTCTTGTCTGGTCCATAGAAGAGTCTCCACAATCCCTGGCCTTGCTTTCAGAAATGACATCAAATCTCGAGTCGAATTTTATGTTTTATGGACTGTAGGTGCATATTTTGGGAGATAGTTGGTGGCGTGGCCTCGATTGCAGAGAATAAAGATGTTTTCCACAGCATCTGAACGTACGTTGAGAGTGTGCTGAGCTACTGAAGTGACATGGGATGGTAGAAGCACCATCTGCTGTTAGAGGTGGAATTATAAATCCTGGGAGTTTTTCCTACATTGCTAAACAAGCCATTACATTAATAAAAATATATGTTGTGCTATAGTAAATTTTGCAGATGATTGTATCTAAAGGAGGTCAATTGGATTCCATTATGTGGTGGTTTTGTCTATGAAAAACAACTGCTGGATAACTTGAGCTTTCGCTTGAAGTAAAAACATTTCATGCAGTAGATGAATCATCTGTTTTGAAAACGGAGTTAGTTGACATGGACCTGAACCTTTATCCATGGATTATTTGGCTTTATATTATTCGTCAGCAGTCGAGAGAAGAAAATTGTTCACATAGAAAGGATTTGAAGGGGCGAGGAGGGAAGAAATTCTACAATATTCTAAGTCTGAAAAGACAGACCTGCATTGAATCTCATAGGACACTAGTAAGTGCTATGATGTACTTCAATTTCTATGTAAAACAAAGTGCCCTTAAAAGAAAAATTACTTGAATTGGGGATTTCTATGGCAAATGAATTCCTCAAGAGATGAGGGCGTGTAGATTTAAAGGTGGCAATCACTACAGTTGTCAATGGCCTTTTAAAACATTGCAGTGAACTAAAAAAACTGCTTAGAGACTAATTCCCAGATACAGGACATTGCTCCCTGGCTATCCAGGGAATGGACAAGGAGCACAGGGATTCAAACAGAACAAATGTTACTTGTAGAAGGGTTTCAGAAGCAGGAATTTATTGTAACCTGGGAGGACAACCCGTACTTTGTCAGCGCTCTGGGTTTGTGTCCACTTGCTGTTTCCCTTCTGCATTTCTCCCTCCTGGATTAAAGTGTTCCATGCTAAAGAGCAGGCAGCAGAAAGAGCTGCCCTGACAGAACTTTTTTTTTTTTTACATCAAGGCCTCACAATTTCAACAAAGTTTAAACATTATTTAGATATAACAATTATTTCACAAAGGCTACTTTTAACATGAGCAGCCCACCCACCGTGTTGACTGGGGAAAATGGCATGTGAGCCACCCAGCGAGACTGGGGCTGCTTGTTTCATCTTTGCTTAAAGTAGAGTCACCAGACCAGATAATGGAGAAACTTGTGCGCACCACGAGCAGAAAGGCTAAAACAGTCCCACTTCTCTTTTTTTTTTGGTTAATTAAAAATAAGTCACGAGCTGAAAAATGCAAATATTCGTGTGCGATGTAAATCTTCCCTGCTAGAAATGAAATGCTGTGGTAGGAAATAAGGCTTATTGCAAATGGAATGCTTTTTAGTCCGGACAGCAGAGTGTTTAAGGCTATATTGAATGTATTTATCAGAGAATATTCACTGTGTAGAAAGTTAATTGCATGGCATTGTTGACCAAGGCTTGATCTTGCCCGCGGCGGAGGCAGGGAGACTTTTAATGCAATGTTAAAACAATTTGTATTTGTTCTGTTAGTCACCAGATAAACTGCCTTTGACTTAATCATTGGTAATTTTGAGTGGTTCAGATATCAAATATTGTTAAGGATTTATTTGAAAGCACAAAATGCCTGCTTGCACACCCCAGTGATGCCTCTTAAAGCTGTGACGTTAATTAACATAATGAAATTACACTTTTTGAAAAAGAAAACCTTCGATGCCTTTTTCCACATCCTGAGATGCATAATTTAGCTGTAAAATGTGGACCTGGAGCCAAAGCAAACTATACAGTATCTGCTGCAAAGTTAAGCATTTGAAAGGGGGAAGAGTGATTGTTTTGAACACCCAGGGGTCTGACCACATTAAAATGCCAAGTGGGTCACTTTGAAATCCTATTTCTTCGGGTGTAAAATGGTAACGTAGCTCAACAAAAGGAATATCAGAATTTAATACTAATTACTCATTTGCTCTAAAACCCCTGAATGACTCATTAAACCAGGGAAATGTGGGTGTCCTTTGAAGGTACAGTGCTTTCCTGTCTCCTTACCCTCCTTTTCCCCCTTTTCCAACAGGAGCCAGTAACACAGCAGATACTTTATTCCAAGAGGTGCTGGGGCGCAAGGACAAAGCTGATTCAACCAGGAATGCACTTAATGTTCTTCAGAGGTTTAAATTTCTCTTCAACCTTCCCCTGAATATTGAAAGGAATATCCAGAAGGTATCATCCTTGAAAAATACTTTCCTATTTACTCAGCCTGTTGCCTTGTTCTTGACAAATACAAACGTTTGTTGTTTATTTGTGTGCTTTTTTAAGGGCGATTATGATGTGGTCATTAATGACTATGAAAAAGCCAAGTCCCTCTTTGGAAAGACAGAAGTTCAAGTGTTCAAAAAATGTAAGATATGAGTTCTGTTATTTGCTGCTTTTTTTTTTTTTTTTAACTTAAAGGCTAAAAAGCACATAGTGAAGAGCTTTGTGTGGGTTTTATATGGATTTAATTCATTAAAATTCTGGATTTATAGGAACCAATTACACTAAGCAGTATTTCTGGCAAGTTTTCCCAGTGAGGGCTGTGGTACAAAATGTGAAATCACAGCCAATCTTATTTATTTATTAAGGCTTAGTATTACTAGACATAAGAAAGGTTACACTAATTAAAATGTGACTTTGGGTATCTCTCACTGGCATATTGTTGGAAAGACTTCAAAGTCCAATTTTCTGTTTCTGTAGAACTGTCATATTCCAAATATTCAGATGTGGCCTGTTATAAAAAAGAGTTAAATTGATTTCCACATTAACTCCAGAAGTGGCTGGTGTCCTAGGAAAATAACACAATTTTCAGTTTGTGCCACTGCTGAAGGCACACACTGGATTTATTTCCTCTCCCTGCTCCCAGATTATGCTGAAGTTGAAACCAGAATTGAAGCTCTGAGAGAACTTCTGTTGGACAAGCTGCTTGAAACTCCATCAACACTGCATGATCAGAAACGTTATATCAGGTAATCCTTTGGGTAGTGTCTGCCTCAGACACGTACAGTGTCAGACCTGTGCTCGTATCCATTTCCTAAATTGGGTCTGCATACTAATTAAACTCATAAGTAGAGCATTTTGAGGTTTTGTGATGGTATAAACAATAGCAGTGGGTTGGTACTTGATTGTTTATTGAGTGATTGAAATGGGAACAAATTAATGAAGGATAACTGACATTGGATTTAATTTTTAAAAATCTTTAAGACATATTTGGGTGCTGTTGCTTCCTCTAAACCATCATATTGCAGCCTGTGTCTGGAATGATCACTCAGTTTGAAACTGGATTCCTTATTAACTTGTCTTAACTTCAGCCTGACCTGCTGTTGAAATGGCATCATTTTCAGTGAGATAATAGGGAGGTTTTGACCCAGACTGTTGTTTAAGTTTGGTTTTGGCTCTTTTACTGCCTCTAGTTTTTGGTGGTTTTTTCAGACCGTGAGTGCACAGCCTAATGCAGAAAAAAAACCCAAACAAAATAAACAAATAAACCCATGAGGAGCTTGGTTTACATTTGTTTGTGCACGTATGTGCTGAAATTAATGAGCCACCAAAAATTAATTCCTCCTGCACTCGTTAGTGTTACATGATGGTACAATCAGGACCTATAAAGTGGTGTGAAAAATCCCACGTTTTATGTGCTTGAGATGTCATCAGTGACTCCAGGAGAAACACGAGGTACTGAGCTGCCAGCTTGGCAGATACAGAGCTTGGTTTCCCAGTACTTCACTAGGGGCACAACTGAAAATACACATTAATGTGATACTAAGTATATATGGTTTGGTTTATTTCTACAAGGCTTTTTGGTGGAATTTTGCCTCACTAAATGAGGAAGGGAGAGCGCAGAGCTGGTGTTTGCCTTGGGTGTGAGTGTATCTTAGCAACTATTCTTGACTTTTTAAAATCCCATTTGAAAAAACAGTGTTTCTTGGTACATCTTTGGTCTGCTGTAATGAGGCCTGCAGCGTGTCAGGTCAGAGCTGTGATTCTTGGCCTGGCTTTTGCAGATATCTTTCTGATCTCCACGCTCCTGGGGACCCTGCTTGGCAGTGCATCGGTGCTCAGCACCAGTGGATCCTGCAGCTCATGCACAACTGCAAGGAGAGCTACGTCAAAGAACAAAAAGGCAAGGATATAGTTTTGGTTTATATATGTTTGACACTCAGGAATTTGGCATTGCCTTTTATTTGACAAGTTGTAGCGTACAAATGATATTTGGGGTTTTTCTCCCCATCAATTTTGATAGCTTGTTACAGAGCTGAATACGGGCTTGTATTTTTTTTGCTTTATTCTATTATAAAAACAAAACAGCAGTCAGAGTTTTCTTTTTGTTTAACTTAGGACTTTTAAGCTCTTTACATGGGAAAAGCATTAAATTTCAATCGTTTATCTGAAGTTTAGTGTCCTCTGGAAATACTTCTTTGAGGTCACATGGAGTTTGGGTTGGTGTCTGAATCTGCCAGCTCAGTTTCTGTGTCACAGGATACACCGTTAGTGTATGGGGCTGCTGGGGTAATGGGTAATTTCTTGCTATGAATACAGTGTCCTATTGTTCTCTGTTCCTGGGCAGCTTCGGAATGTGGGTTACACTGCTTGGGCACAGACCTGTGAGCTGGGCAAGTGGAATATTTAGATAATATTATATCAAGTTTGATAGGGATAATTGCATTCTGTCCTTGCCTGTGCTGCTCCTCAAGGAAATGTGGAGGTCTCGCTTTGGGGCAACTGAACGTGATCCATCACATCAGCCTGTTCAAAAGGGAACAGGGGTGAGCTCCTGGCCTGGCATTTCTAACAGTAAAAGCTGAAAACTGGGGTTTCAAATTCAAAAGCAACGAGCAGTACCTGGTTTCTCAAGAAGTATCACACCGAGTTTGCTGCTGGTTCTGAAATGAGTAGACAGGTTGGAACCTGGCTTCTGGCTTGTAGATAAGTCCCCTGGTGCGTGTGTATCCCAGACCAAACTGGGTGTCCCATTCTGAGTGGGAGCTGCTGCAGAAATGTGCAGAGCTGCTGACACCAGGTACAGGGTTCACAGGGTGCATCACGTAGGGCAGCCGCCTCAGGAACACTTAAAGGATGCACAGACCGTGGTGTGAAGTGCTGGGGGACCAGCTGGACACCAGCTTGGGTTCTGAACAAAATTCAGAGCATTTCCCAAACCTCCCCATCTTCCCTCCTCAGCAAACCCTGAGACACCAGCATCACCCCCCAACACAGCTATCGGGGGCAAAGCTCGCTTGTAAAACCAGCTCTGGGTAATGATTCTGAGCTTTATTTTCCTCCTCCACTTGCAAAATGTTATGCACCATCTCTCAGCTTCTTGGCAAGAAAAAGAGGGACATGAAGATACCGAGTACTGGAGGCTCTTCTGTTTTAGTAGCCTTTTGGTACTTAGGCTCCAGTAAATGATTGGAAAATGTGTCTGAATTCCTCGGCTTGTCTTGAAAATCTCAACCTCTTTGGTGTTTTTCTTGCAACAATCTGCTCACCTCAGCCTTAACCATCAGAGGGGCTGTTCCACTGGCAGAAGAGGGGATTTAAATAACCTGAGTGCCCAGTAAATGCATGTATGAATAGTTAATATGTAGTACATGCATGAAACAAATGCTGCTATGTTGCCACTTTACTGAAGAGCTCATTGAACTTCTGTAGTTTTCTTCCAGCCTTTTACGTGGTCCTTAGTGATGTAATTTTTGTACAGATTGTAAAATACTCAGGAGTTGATCCCAGTTGATGGAATTTCTCCCCTAGTATCTAGTGTAGGACAAAGGGAACATTGCTAAATGTGATTTTTCCT
The DNA here is from genome assembly GCA_013401335.1 of Brachypteracias leptosomus. Classification (NCBI taxonomy): domain Eukaryota; kingdom Metazoa; phylum Chordata; class Aves; order Coraciiformes; family Brachypteraciidae; genus Brachypteracias; species Brachypteracias leptosomus. The sequence continues at coordinate 229,261 of VYZX01010810.1, forward strand.
TTCCATAGATCTTTAGTTTTGGTGTATACCAAACAGGAGAAGAAAAAAAAAAGAGCTCAGAAGACTAGGTTTTAACTGCCAAGTAGAACAATGCTGATTGTGATCAGAGACATGGAATGTATTTCAATCTACTTCAATAGATGTATTTTCAAACAGGAAGAATGTGGGTTTTCACTCATAGGTATCAAATTGGTTATGCAGGACTTTGAGGAATCTAATCAACTTAAACAAGTTAGAAATGTGGTTTATACGTTCAGAAATTCACAGGGTGTTTTGAAGAGAAAATAGTAATAGATTTTCAGGCATTAAAGTTGTGTACTCTAAAACACGCTTCCAAAAAAGCTTCTTTTGTATATTGAGTGTTTGGAGGACGAGGTGAGTCCATGAGGTTGATACTCTAATGAAAAGAGCATTGAAACCTTTTCAGGAGGGATAATGACATTGTTTCCAGCAGTTTCTGCACACTGCATATGCTGGAATAAGCAGGCAGCAATTCCAGTTCCACCTTGAACATAGCAACCATTTCTGGCTATGCTTAGCTTAGTTCTGCTGCTGACTCTGACTCTGCATTCAAAGGGACTGAGTCAAAACTTTCCAGTGTAGTAAACTTGAACCTTGTCTATTTTTGCATCTGAGCACAATTTAACTTTCAGCTGAGTTTGTGCCAAAGCAGTTTGCTGATCTTTCATTAGTTTTCAAAGCAGAGCACAGCCTGAGTCATTACGTGTGAATTTCACTACCTGAAATGGATTTAGAATTAGACAGAAGCTTTTGCTTTTCTTACCTGGAAAAATCTGTTTTTGAAAACTCTGTTAGACTTTCACCACTGCTGCTGACCTTTGGACTGATGGTTTGGGGGAGTCTGGGGACTTTCAAACCTGGTACCTGGAGAGTAAATGGTTTCCTTCAATTAACATCTTACATATCTGTAACTTTTAACTTTACTTGGCAACTCCCCTATTATTAGGGCATAACTGTAGTTTTTCCCCATGGTTTATGCTTCCCAGACTTTTTGGAGGACAGGAAACATGGAGGATCTAATGACGTAAAATGACATGAAAATCAATGTAAATAAATGGGGTTTAGTTTAGGATGTGCCTGGGGCACTGGGCAGATAGCCAGGGTGGGATCCTCAGGGTGAGTGTCAGGGAAAGAAGCTGTGGAGGTGAAGGCTCTTTTCTGTGTGGCCAGTGGTTATTTGCTTACACTTTAGCAGCAGCTTAGTGGGTTTCATGATCCTCTGAGCTAAAATAGATAGGGACTGTAATCTAGTCATCATCCAACTGACTGAAAACCCCTTCATTTCTTATCAGGTTCTTCTGAGGTAGGATGTAATGTCATTGCAACTGATCTGTTAATACCCTTTAGATACTAAATGGAAACACTAGTGCAATTGCCATCTTTCCACTTCCCTTTGGGCTCCAAAATAGATCGTATACAACCCATTAGGGCCTGAAACAACCCTGGAAATGGGAATATTCTCATTCAGCCGTCGTGATTTGTGCTGTGGTTACTCCTGGAAAAAGAATGACATGTTTTTCAGCACTGGGAGCACGATGCAGAGCTCCCCAGATGCTGTCAAAACCTGTGCTGGGTTTTCTGGGCCAGCAGCTGCCCCTGGATGGACGCTCGGGCTGGAGCTGATATTCCATTCACCTGGCCATGAATGATCCATCTTTGCTGGATCAGACAGGCCGGCCAGGCTGGTGTCAAAGGGGCTTTTCAATTTGTTATCCTAGCAGCTGGTTCTCTTCCCTTCCCTCTGCTTACTGTACATCTGGAAGAAGACTTCTTGCAGCTGGGAGCCATTTCACGTCTAAACCACATCCCCTGGCCAGAGCAGAAATACCCTTTTGACAGCACATGTCAAGCAAACCCTTAATGGCTTATTAATTAAAAAAAAAAAGAATAAAAATTAATCAGTACAAAATTTGACACTGGATTTGTTTTCCTCCTTTACCACCTCTATCTGCAGCTTTGCTCTTTACTTAGGTTTTAGTAGAGTCTGGCATGTTCGGAGGTGCATTCTTATTTTATTTAATACTTTATTATAACGACTAAAAAGTCATTTTTTAGTCATTATAAAGTATTATAAAGACTAAAAAGCAGACAGTAAATACTGTGATTGAAAAGCAGCACAGGTAGTTTAAACTCAAAACTGGACAGATTAGTACTGAAGATAAAGACAAACTCTTCTGTGCCCAGAGTTTTACCTTGGTGCCTGCTCTAGTCTTTTAAGTCCTTATTCAGGCAATTAATCCCAAGTGGGTTGGTTCCAAAGCTGCTGAAGATCTCAATGGCCACTGGTGCATTGCAGTAGCACTAGTAAAATGATGTCATTGAGGTGTTTGCCTCTTGCTTGAGTATTTTTTGGCCTGCAGGACTGACAATAAGACTTGTCCTTAGGCAGCGAAATACTTGGGGCACCACTAGAAATAATCATCCCAATTACCCTTTTTGTGGTAAACTGAGAAATAGTTTCAGTGTAAATATATTTAGTATAAGGGAGGCTAGCCTTAACATTTAAAGTATTTATTTCTAACTGTGTTCCAAAAATGCTTTTTCCATCAAGTGCAGCAATTTTAATCTTGGTCATTTTCTTCTTGGTCACTTCAAATTGTCTGACTCCCAATAAGTGTGAGGTTCTCTCCCAATGAACAAGTGATGGAACAAGAAGAAACAGCCTCAAGTTGAGGGCACAAGTTAAAGCAATGACCTCAAAGCATTGTGCTGCTTTGCTTTTGTCTTTTTTTTTTTTTCTCAGATCCTTATTTTGGTGAGGTCTCACTGCACTAGAGCAGAAGAGGGCTGAGCAGAACCGTTGAACTATTTATATTTTGCACACTATCTGGTTTTATTTCACCCCGCATACCTTTAAGGTATCTGTGCAAAAAAGGTTGAAAGGCAGGAAGATCCTTTTTTTTAAAAAAAACCCTTAAAGCAATGTTAAGATCCTTAAAACTTCTTATTTGATCCTCTCATGATTTTACAGTTGTGACTGTAATAGGCTTTAATTACACTTCTGGTTTCTCATGGCTGTTGGGTGGAAGAGGAGAACATGGCACATTTCTTTTCCCTGGGTTAAATACACCCTTGGCACTGGAGTCACTGGCAGGCTCCGTGCAGATGCTGTGTTGTGGAAAAAAATACTTGTGTAGCTTCAAAGATGCAGTATATTTAAAACACAAAGGGAGGCTCTGCCAGGGATGTGTTGCTCAAGCTGTTTATACAACAACCTAAAGCCTATTAGCACAGTAAAAGGTTAATTTCACAAAAACTTCAGGTCCTTGCTGCCTTACATTCAGGATGCAGGAATGCAGCAACTGCACACAAATCCAATCGTGAATAGGCAGCAAATTATTATTTATTTAGACTTGTAAATATTATTGTCTGCAGCCCATACTACGATTAACTCATTGTATTGCATTATGCTGCTAAATTTACGCTGCTGGCTCCAGCGAGGGAAACGAGCCAGGGTGGGAGAGGAGTTGTTTGTAAGTGAGCTCTAGCTTTCCTCCCAGAGCTCTGGGTCCATGTGCAGTCTTCAAGCGCTATCTCCTGGCTGGGCTGGAGCCACACCAGGCTGGCTAATGCAGTCCAGATGGTGCTGGGCTGGGGGGGCTGTGCTGCCGCATCCCCGCGGCTGCCGGGGGCTCCCGCTGACCCCGCACAACCAGGGCAGAGCTTAGCCCGGGGTAAACTTGCTTTGCCTGGCCCGGCTGCAGCCTGATGATGGGGTTTTTCTGGTGGAACCAGAGGGTGTTCTTTGTGCCTGGTGAAGATCTGAACCAGTTGGGTGAGCAGCTCGGGTTTGCAGCTGACTGGGGGAAATGGTTTTAATTGAGCTAATTCCCATGACGGTGTTTTGGTGAGTGTGTCTGTCCGTCTTTGTGCTGGGATTGAACTGGCACTTGTTTCTAGAAACCATCTGCTTACAAGGCATTCCTCATGCTAACAAGGTGTTTGAAGGGGGAGAGCCTAAATTCTGTGTGAAGACGTCAAAAAGGGAAGTTTTGGTGTATTTTAGCTTGCTCTGGTTGCACTTTTTGTGCTGATAACATTGCAGCACTTCTGGGTTTTTTGTTTGCTTTTTTTTGGTTTGCTTTTTTTTAGTTTAACTAGCAATGCCTCTGACAGTTCTGATTTGTCTCTGGACACTTTTGTCACCTGAACAAACCCTGGATACGTAGAATCTCAGAGAGAAATTCTTATGGAAGCCCAAGAACTATGTGAGCACTTACAATTTCTCAGTCAAGTTTCTTTTTATTCTGTGTGGACTCTCTGTAGGATATCACATGTGTGCTCCTCTTGGTCTGGAGAGGAAGGGTTCTTTTGTTTCCCTCATTCTGCAGGCTTGCTGGCCTGTTTTTGCAGAAGTTAATGTTTAGAATTTGTAATAATTAGGGTATGTTTTAGCAGTCTTAGGTGTTTAAGTTGTAGATGCAGAAGATGTGTGAACTTCCACATCTCTGTGACAAAAAACACTAAAGACTGATGGAAGAACCTCTTCCAACCGGAGCTCAAGCCCAACACCATCACTTTCTGGGAGTTTGCAATGCTCAGTACTGCTCTTTAAGCCCCAGCTGCTGCAGTGAAGTGACTGGGTATATCTTTGCTGCCACACTGGTCTGACAGCAGCAGCAGTTCAGAATAAATACTCCTCAGACCCTCTCACTTTGTGTAGCTCTTGAATCCCAGCATTGCGATGTTGCAGCTGGTCTCTTACTGTGTGGCCTTCCTGTTATTGTAAGGGAATGTAGGTATTGATGGAAGAGATCAAGTGATGTAAACTCAGGCACTGAGGTTCCCACTGCAAGGTTCAGCAGGAATTACCAGGAGAGGTTTCATCTCCATGTAAGAAAGAATTTTTTTTACTGTAAGGGCAATCAGTCCTTGGAACAACCTCCTCAGGCACGTGGTGGAGTCGTCTCTGGAGGTTTTCAAGACATGGCTGGACAGCGTGCAAGGTCATAGAATCATAGAATTGTTTTGGTTGGAAGAGACCTTTAAGATCATCAAGTCCAACTGTTGACCCAGCACTGCCAGGGCACCACTAACCCATGTCCCTCAGCACCACATCTCCACGACTTTTAAGTCCCACCAGGGATAATCTCACCTTGGCTCCCTTGCCCACAAAAGGTGGGACCAGAGGATTTTTGAGGCCCCTTCCAACCTGGGCTGTTTTATCATTCTGTGAGTTGTGACTAATTTAAGTTTAGCTGCTCAGTTGGCCAATGCTGGAATAATTTTTGATGGTTACTTCCAGAAATGTATCTGTGGTGAACTGCATAAAGCAGCAATTTAGCCTTTCAGAGAAATATTGACAGTCTTACAGTGCATTAAAAAATCATCATGGTCTGCCCATTCTGGTATGGTGGTTTTCCAAAAGGTACATTAGACTCCAGGTACCCACCTCCATCAGACTGGGTCATTGCTTAGGATTTGCTGATAGTGACCTACATATGGACAGGCACTCAAATTAAAAAATAATTATTTGATAACAGTAACTTGTGTGTTTGTTGTAAGTGTGGGGCACTTCACATCCAGTGCCATTAGCTCATCTGCTTTTGGATGGATGGATGGATGGATTCTTTCCACTTGAGTTCTGCACAGGTCAGTTGGTGAAGAAAATTAGTTGAACACTCTGCCCTTAACTGCTGGAGGCACAAGAAACTTGCTGGTGAAAAGTATATTTAGATGTACACCAGAAAAAAAGTGTGTGCTACATACTAATAACATAAATACATCTTTATCCATGGCTTTCAACCAACTAATTGTAGGGCATTAATTGAAACCAGAGAAACATACAGACCAAAGGATGATATTTCTCACGTGGTATGTGCAGGTTTGGCTTTGCTCAGGAGTCAGTGCTGGGGGCATTGAGATGCCTTGGTGGAGATGGACAAACAGTCTAAATGAGCAAGGTTAAGAATGGTTTTGCTGCATCACTTTCGTGTCACTAGATATTAGTTCAGATAATTAGATACACTAATTGCACTAGAGTTCCAGAGGCAGCGTGCAGTGTGGTGTCAGCTGAGGTGCAGAATGATGACCAGTGCTTGTTTCCCCTCTCCCCAGGTAACCCCCTGCTCCACAGCCCCATGCTAGACCTGGACAGTGACGTGCGGCCGTCGCCCATGGGCCACCTTGCTCAAACTGCTTCACTGAAGAGGGGCAGCAGCTTTCAGTCTGGCCGAGATGATGGTAGGCACTGGTTTTACTGGGAAAACAGGGCTGCACGTCCCCATGGCCAGTGTGTGGTGTAGTGACAAAAAAGAGAAGCCCACGTTCTGTGTGTGGATTTTGGTTGGTTAACAAATAACATCATTTCTTCTCATTTGTCACCACTGCTCACTAAAGGAGACCTCTGGGTTTTTTACAAGCCAAGAGCAGCTCATAACTGAAATCTGCTGCTTAAAGTACAGTCAAATAAGAGTCTTTTTCCTATAAACCCAGTATTTTTATTTTTTTTTTGGCACATATAACCACCCACTGCCTCCCCCTTCTGCTGCTGTTACCCCTTTTGTGTGTGTTTGTGAAGAGGACTCTCCTCACATTCCCTCCTTCTGTGGCTTCAGGTATCTGGTTTTTGTTCCCTAAATCTGCAAACCCAGAAAGGGAAACAAAAGTTTGTGACCATCGAGCAGTGTCCAGGGCCAGCAGAGCCCTTGGGGCATCAGTGACTTCAACACCCTTGTCCAAACAGCTTCATCTGAGGAGTCTTTCAATGGTGACATCACCAGAAATGGAAAACGTGTTTTTCACAGGATAGGTCGTTTTCCAAAGTACTTTTTTTCAGAAAGTGGGTTTTTATGAAGAACTTTCTGGCTTGGGTCTGCTTTGATGTTGCTCTTCTCCCAGGGGTTCTGTGGACCTCCACCTCTAAATATCTGATTTTTTATTTATTTGAGCAAGAGGAGGAACGAAGGGAATCCTTCAAGAGCACAGAATGAAGGACAGTAAGAATTGTACATTCTTGTGCTGCCACAGTGTATCCTCACATGCAAGACAATTAATTTGTCACAGTTTGAGCTTGAATGTTTGTATTTCAACATATAAATTACACAGACTCTTAAAAAATATACGTGTATGCTAAGTAATTAATTTACTGTATTGCTGCTACCCCTTGTCCTCTCTCAGCCCAAAGCCTTGCGTGAAGTTCATTAACAGATTTTACAGAGAAAATGGCAATACAAAGCTAGTGGTACCTTTTGTTACTAATTCAAGGCTTTTGAATTGTGCTTTTCCCATCCCCTCTCCCCTTGCAGCTTGGCGATACAAAGCTCCTCAGCAGGTTGTGTTTGTGGAGAAGTTGACAAAGCTTGTTGTAAGCCAGCTGCCCAACTTCTGGAAGCTCTGGATTTCCTACGTGAATGGGAGTTTGTTCAGTGAGGTATGGATTCTTCTTCAGCACTAACCTAGAGGAGTGAGGTGTTTCTTTTTCTTTTTAAAGAATAAAAGCATAGAGTGGAGGTATTAAAATTCTGCCAGTGGTGTGTCTGTGTGTGCTCCAGATGCTGGGTCACTGTCGTAGTTTCACCTCTTACTTGCAGCTGGCTACCTGACCTTCACTGGTCATCTGAAGAAATCATAAATTATGTGGAGGGCAGAGATACATAAAAACCAAATTCATACAGGAAAAAAAAACCCCCTTCTTTGGAACAAGAGTACTCATTTCTCGAGCTTTAAGTGTTTAGAACTGATTAGAAACTTGATAATCCAAGAAGCAGGGTAAAAAAATATTGAATCAAAAATTTGTGCATCTAACACTTCTTTAACTGTTGCTGTATAATTTCATTGGAGATTGTTTTTATCCTGCCATGCTCACAGTGTCCTGCTGTGCTTGAATACTCCAGTCATCACAGCTATAATATTCCACTACAAAATCCTCCTTGCAGTGGAGCTGCAGCCATCGATAACCTCTGTTCTTTGTGGCTTTAGTAGAAAATACAACAAAAACCTTGGGAAAAGGAAATTGGGAAATTTATTTTGTCATTTTCCTTTTCTCTGACTAAAGAATTAATTTCTCAGGTGGTCATTCTACTTCTTGCCACTGTCTGTAAATCACCAGAATACTCTTTCATATGTATATTTCATATATTAATAGGTGTGATAGCCCTTTCTATGTGGAGCACAACACACAGAGCATTACAGCTCCAGTGAAAGAGATTGTATTTGTCATCCTTGTTTTACAGGGTAAAATCAAAAGAAAGATGTGACACTTACTCATAACGTTCATGAAGGAATTAGAATCAAGAGTAAACCTTAGTGCTGTTGACTTTCACAAAAATAATTCACTTCATAAGGGAAACTACAACTTTTATATTTGGCAACAGTACCACTGGAAGTTAGACTTTACAAATGCACCTGTTAAGTTATTGTGATTTTTTTCTCTCTCTGAGTACAATGAAAAAGAAAGCAATTTCCAGAGAAACTGAGACTTGAACTGTAAACAAAGTTGAGAAATTCTGCTGATGAAAATGACTGCAAGTGGAAAATGCAGTGGTCTTATGTCATGTCTGAACAAAACAGTGTTTCCATGTATTTAAAAAAAAAAAAAAAAAAGAAAAAAAAGAGGAGGAGGAGGTTGTTTTCCTGTTAATCTTTGAGGTACATCATCTTCTCTGTTGGGCCATCCTGAGCTTGGGAGAAATTAATCTCCATACACCTGATTTCTTCTGCTCCTTTGGTCCTTATGGAATTCCCCAAGCTCTTGGGGAGAGAGGAGGGATGATGTCCTCAGTTCCTCTGGTGTGTTCTGTGTGACAGAGCAGGGAAGGGTGTGAGCTAGGAGAAGACTTCTTCTAGAGCACCTGAGAATATGTGTCACCACCTCACCTTCAAGACTCAAGGTTTATGTATCAGAAACCATACAGGATTCAATTGTCCAGGAGGAAATTTCTTTGATCATGTTGCTTGCTGGTTATTGTCATGCAGGGAGCAAGGTGACTGCTGCAGTTTTTTAAGAACAATGGTGCAGAGGGTCATTTCAGCTAGCTGCTTCAAGGCACTTCAAAAGCATGGACAGAAAATTCCCTCCTAGGAATTTCAAGCTGTATTTTCTCTTGTTCACTTTGCAGGTTTGGGGGGTTTGGGGGAGGTGCTCTTTTTAGTTGTGAAAGGTTAGCTGCATACCTTAAAATGCTGTCAGTTAAAGGTTTACGTGGTATTTTCAACAGTTTAAAAAGTTGAGTTCTTTGAACCACTCTAGGTGAGGTCACATGTGAGGAGTAACCGTTGGGCTTACCACAAGATAGTTTTGGTCTGTCTGTGCAGGAAAGGTTTAAGATTGGTCTTCAGCAAAACCACTAAGAAGAAAAAAAAAAAGCTATCAAAGATCTGTGAATTTTTTTGTTGTTCTTTAATCCAGCTGTAAAGCAGTGTGGATTTTAAGTTGCTACCTGAGGTTTAAAGGAATATAGATTATTTTCTTTGGAAGGCATTAGAAGAGAGAAGTGGGTGTTACATGCAGCAATAACTCGAGTGTTTTTCTTGTCTGAAACTGTATAATTCAGAGCTTTAAAGTACAAGAGTTTCCTAGCTATGTATTTTCCAAAGCTGCTAGGCAGTTGTCTTGTTGTCTAATTTCTGCTCACCTTGAACCATTTTACCTTAAAAATCTGAAATGCTTTAGCCAAAGAGGGAATTTGTAAAAAGCACATTTCAAATGAGTGGCTTGAAAGGCAAGTGCTTCTGAGAGCACTCCTGTGCTGTTATTGCACTGCTTGCCCAGCAGATGTTGCTGCACCTACATAAACCAGCAGATTTTCTAACTGCAATTCCTCTGCACTGAACCCCGCATTTGAAATCACTTTTTTGGTCTAATTTGCTGGTTCTCAGTAGGCTCCCCCCAAGGCTACAGCTGCAAACAGGAAGACTCTTAGTCAAACCATGTTTTTCTCCCAACTGTAACTGTCTCATGCAAAGTGTACTCACCTTGGTTTTCAGAGAAGAGAACTGGCCATGAGGATGCTGATCATGCTGCAGAGTCTCTTTTGCAGTTAGCTGAATTATTTGGAGAGCATTGTCAACAAAATGCTGCTCCTAAAACCAAACCAAAACCCTTCAACCCCCCCCTCACATCCCCCAATTCCAAGTTGCCCTCATCCCAAGAAGTATCTCCCACTTGACATCGATGTCCTTCTCTGGGCAGCTTCACACTGAGTTTCTTCCTAGAAACCTGATGCAGAATTGGTCTGTGTATATTTTGGCTCTCACTAACATTGCAGAGAGAAAACTTTGACCTTGTGAAGTTCATATTGCTCAAGCTACTCTTATGCTTGTCTCTGACTTTTTCTTAAATCCCCGTTGTTCCTTGTGGTGGCACATTAGCAGAGTGACTGCAGTGAGTTTATTGACATATATATAGTCTTTGCTTATTGAGATGCATGAGTTAGTTTTTATAATTGCATCACGAGCTCATCGGTTTTCACTTCTTCACCTTGAAACCCCCTTTTTCAGAATTATTTTAGCAGTGGTTATGAGATACTTACACTTTTCAATTTTCTCATTTTCACAAGACTGCTGAAAAATCTGGCCAAATGGAAAGGTCAAAGAAGAACGCCAGGCAAAGACAAAATGATTTCAAGGTGAGTTATGGGGGGAAGACCTTGCTTGCTTCCAGTTGTCTTTCATATCCAGAAACTCTAGTGTCACCACCTTGAAAATCAGATTTCTCAGATCATCTCTGTGCCCTTACACCCCCCTCGCCTCTGCTCTCTCTCACTTGGAGCCACCTGTAAATCGTCCATGCCAAGCTGGGGTGTGGAGCAAGTGCATGGCTGCTTGAGCTTATTGATAGAGCTTTTTGCTTGATTTTTCTTTCCTTTCTTCTGATGCAGAAAATGATTCAGGAAGTGATGCACTGTCTGGTAAAACTGATCCGTGGAGCTTTGCTTCCATTCAGCCTCAGAGAAGGAGAATCCAGGCAGTATGGTGGCTGGGAGATGAAGTCTGAGCTTTCTGGCCAGTGGCTAACACATGTTATCCAGACTGTAAGGTAAATGATGCTTTTCCTGGTGTGGGTGTGCCTTAGGACAAACAGTTTTGTTTATTGCATTCAATACTCTGAGTAGTGAGAATGTGATATTTTGAAAAATAGGATTACAAAAAAATTGCTTGCAGCAGATTTAGGAATCCATGTGTAAGTGTAATTAATGATGACTCGTGTTACAGCCTTATTATGTAATGATATATTCATTTTTTCCATAGCATCTTATGGAAAAGCTTGACTAAAATAGTTGCCTGGCACAGCATGGGCACTCCATGAATGAAACAGGATTTGATTCTTTAGGGTAGGAAGCAATTCTCTGCTTCATTTGCCACACATCTTCCCCTCTCTGACAAATTGGGTGAACACGCCATACTTCTCACTATGGTATCATCCTTAAATCTTAATGTACTTCTACAGTTGTTTTGTGGAGGTGATACTCCTGCTGATAATGTCATTCTGCATGTAATTGTTTATGAGCTCAGTGATGTGCATGTCACTACAAATGTCTCATTGACATAGAGAATTTGGTTCTGTTTGTCTGTGGAGGATATAAGAATTGTTACTGTCTTTTGGAAACTTGAGTAATACCCAGATCTGATACTGGGCTTCTCGTCTGCAGCTTTCAAAGCACAGCAGAAGCAAAGAGAGGGGTATAAACAGGTATAGATGTTATTGCAGACGGAGCTGCAGTGATGTGTACCTGCCATCAAGTCTGCTTAACACTTCCCCAAAGTCTGCCCAAAGTTACATTATCTGTACTTGAGCCATTTAGAAACAAGATTTCCATGTGAAGTGTCTCATTCTGGCTGAGTTTTATGGAAAGCTTCCAAGTGGAGAAGGCCCTGACTGATGGAAAGATAGAAAGGGACAAGGGAACAGGCTCTGGCACCAGCCTTGTCCTTTCCTGAGGAACAATCCACATCACTCCAATTGTAAAGTTCTCAGATTTAACACTTGCACATCTGTAACACTGGCTTGGAAATGTAACCAACAGACTCTCCAAAGGTTGATTGTGCTTCAGAGTCCTGCCACCTGAGGCATGGTCCAGGCTGAGGTTATGGGACGTATGAATTGTCCTTGCTTACATATCCAAGAGGTGTATAAAAGCCCTGACTAAATCTGAGCACAGCTGCAGCCTTTCAGTGGGAGCTGAAATGCTCTTCCTTGCAAGCAGCTGCTATTTCCAAAGGAAAAAACAGAAATTGAGGTTTCCATCCTCAGCTCTAGTAGCTGGTGATTTGTGCCCAGTCAGAGTCGGGAGCAAACCAGTGAATGAACTCTCTGCAGGTGATGCAGTAGCTGTGTTTTGGCTCCTTAAATATATGTATTCTCAGCGTAATGCAGGTAAAACTCTCTCAGACAACCTGTTGTGGACCTAGGATTTGATCTAGACATTCACATAAGAACAGCAAAAAGCTCCTTCTGCTCCAGAAGGATTGTTCTTGAATTGTAAGACAAGAGAAGGAGACAGAAAGGCAGGTGGGGAGTGCAAGAGGGCAGAGGGAACAGTTGGCGTGTTGCTGTGATGATATGATCATGATGCTACAGAAAAATAAATAGATATTTACAGGCTTCTGAACTGAGTAAATAATTAATCTTCTCTGAATGGGATACTCAGTTTCCAGAGATACACTGAGGATGGAGCTGCTGTATTCACATACACAGAAAATGTCTAAAAAATCCCATGAAGTTTTATCAGCTTTTAGAAATCTCCTGCAGATTGACACCTCAGTCTGACTTGACTTGCTTTCCAGGCTTAGTTCCGAGTCTCTCACTGCCCTTGAGATACCCAATGATATGCTTCAGATCATCCAGGACCTTATTTTGGACCTTCGTGTGCGTTGCATCATGGTGACCTTACAACACACAGCTGAAGGTATGAGAAGGCTGCAGGTCTCTTTGCTTGCTTGCCATAGTTTTTGCCTCTGATTAGCCCACACCACGTTCTGGAGGATAATTGTGTTCGTGAGACATTGTAGTGGTGGCAGCTCCTCTGAGTTCTGTCATATGTCACAAGAGTTACTCAAGTATTGCACTTTCCTGACAGAAATGTGTGTTATGAGTCTGTCTGTCCCTCAGGCTAACGAACACAGTAGTTTGTGTATCTTGAATGTGTTCAGATGGTTTTTCTGAGCAGATTAGTTGGGCCCTTGGAGAAACTCAGATTTAAGGAACCAGTGAAAGAGCAGTTAATGGATATTCTCATGGAGCTATATAATGGATCTCAGTTATATCTGGAATCTGTAAGTCACAAAGGCTCCTCCTGGACTCCAGGCTCACCTCTGTCATCTCTCTGAGCTGTTGATGCTGATATAAAGATGGTTCTCACCTCTTGCTGCGTGTTGCAGGTTGCTAAAGGCGTCCAGCCCAGTTAAAACTGCTAATGGAGCCCTCTGCCATTAGCTGCTGAAGTGGGGCAGCTCTGCCCACGTGCAGGGTTTTCTGCTTGTCTGGTGATAAACAGCAGCTACTCATGCTGGCCCCCAGCAGCAGCCCGTGTTCTTCCCCTCCCAGATGTGATCACTGGTCACAAAGGTCATGAAAGCCAAGTTCTGTGAATGCCAGAGGAGACGGGGTCTGATGAGTGTGTCTGACTGGAACTGGGCAGGCAGTGAGATACCAGACAGAAATCTGCTTCTTTGTGTCCGTGGTAGCTCAGAACACAGGCACGATTCATGCAAGGGCTGACCAGTGAGATCTGCAGCAATTCAGAGGTTTAGTAAACAGGGAAATGAGCAGAGTAATTATTCTGCACAATCCCTTAATACTTTTTATCCTCACTAAGCTCTACTTCCATGAGATGTAGGATTGCAGGGTATGGCACCATAACCAAGCCTCTTAATTTAGCTAATTGAAGCACCAAGATAATGAAACTTACTGTCTCTTCTTGGATTTTGGGGAGAGATGGTCATTCACAGGCATTTTTATTCATTTAAAGGGGAGTTTTGAGATTTAGGGACAGTTCTGGTGAGCAATTAGTGTGAAAACCTCTATGTCCAAGCCCCTGTGAACTGCCCACTATTCATCTTTGTTCTGCTGACAAGCTGATGAAGCCCTCAAAAAACAATGATGCAGGATGTGTGTGTCCACAGAGGAACTTTGTTTGCAGCACATGAGCCTTGGATTCAGGTCCTGCCTTAGCTCCTCTGGGCCCATGGAAGGTGGCACCTCCTGGGTAGCAGAAGAGAGTGCTTTGGGTGTATGTCTTCATGCATTTTGGAGGACAGGCCAGCACCGTGGATCCTTGACCCCGAGTGGGGACTCTGTGCCTCTTTTATAGCTATTAAATATGAATTTTGTGCTGTCCTTTCTGTCTTTGCTGAGATGCTAGGCAGTCGCTCTTTCATTTTTAATTGAGCTGCAATGTAATAGACTAGAGACCTGGCTTCTTAGATGCGGGATTTTATGTTGTGATTAAAAATTTACAGTGCAAAGCCAAGGCCAGAGCCCTCACCATATTCCTTTAATTTGAGCTTTCCAGTGAAAGATGTGCTTGGTGCAGCCCTGGCCATGGATGGTAGGGCTGCCTCTCTACGTGGTGTCACCAGCACACCATGGATGAGTTCCACTCTGAGTCATCTGAGAACACCGAGGGCTTTGAAGCTCTCGATTGCTCTTTGCTCCTGTGCCTAGTCATTGCAGTCCCCCTGTCTGTGGTTGATCTTTTCAAGTTCAGGTAGTTTTTAATAATGAAAATGAATGTCTTCTCCCTCCCCCCTGCCCTCTCCCGCTCTCTCTTGCAGACATCAAGAGGTTAGCTGAGAAGGAGGACTGGGTTGTTGACAATGAAGGTCTGACATCCTTGGTGGGTATCAGTCTGTCTCCTGTAGGCACTTTCTGTGCTGGATCCTTGGGGGTTCTTTTTGCAAGTGTAATGAGACTGGTTTCCGTATTCTCCCAAAATTGAATTATTTTGGACTTGTGTGCACACCAATGTCTATAGTTTTATTAAAACACAAAAATATAGGAAGATGATAAATAATTTATTTTTTTTTTACTTATTTACAGCACTCTTAACAGATCTCATCACCAAACACAAAGTTATTCTTTTCTTTTCTTCCTTTTTCAAAACTTTTATGTGTGTTTCTTAAACGGCTGTGTCTGAAGTAACTTTATTATGGTACTAGACAACAATATTTTCAAAGCAAGAAAAAACCCATAAATAAAAGCTTTGCAGATTTGTGCCATGTATTGAGGGGCAAAAATAAACAAGAATTGGGCATCCAGAGATGTAGCATGACTTTCTGCCTTAATTAGATGTATCAGTAGAGTCACTGCTGACCTCTGGCATGATTTTGCTGAGATGCTAATAACTTTCATTGTTAAGCATCTTATTTTAGGGCTGGTTTACTGGAGTAAAAAAAAAAACCAAACATTTTTGAGGTCGCAACAAGTTCAGTTCACATCAAAATGCTTCACAACTTAGTAGGCAGAGTACCATGGAATTGGTCTGCAGCTAAATAAATAGGTCACTTGTATGTTATAGTGAGAAATTGAACTGAAAAGCAACTAATTTAGGAGATTGCCTACACACAAACAACAAATGACTTGAAACCAAGTTCAGATAAATTAGTGAGATGCTTTCTGGAAATAAACAGTAATGAGTAATGCCTAAAACTCAGCGAGCTCCTTGTAGGTGTGACTTAAAAACAATCTGCGAAAGCAGAGAGGGGCTGTGGGAGGAGAGCTGCTCCCGTGCATTACCTAAGAGAGTGCTCCACAGACCTGCTGCTTTTCTCTTATTTGCTTCTATAAATACATGCTTCCAGTTGAGTAGGAGGGCACGAAGCACTCACAGTATACACGTTGTAGGAAGGAGTGTTTTGGGGCTGGTTGGAGTGGTAGCACCAGATTTGCAGTTTCTGGGCTTGCTTTCAGATGCCACCGACTTGGGCAAGTCCCTCAGATTTCTGTTCTTCACACTATTCTTCTGTAACATGGAGGGAGGAGGAAGGAT
This sequence comes from Brachypteracias leptosomus, assembly GCA_013401335.1. NCBI lineage: Eukaryota > Metazoa > Chordata > Aves > Coraciiformes > Brachypteraciidae > Brachypteracias > Brachypteracias leptosomus. The sequence continues at coordinate 245,211 of VYZX01010810.1, forward strand.
CTGCCACCACAACTTGGCTTCTCTAGGGTTTTGCTGTACCTTAATCCTTGTTTAAAACCCACTGAAGACACTTGTATCACCCATGAATTCCTTGTGAGCAGCACTTCCCAAGATACCTTCTGGGGCTGCGGTTGGGACCTGCCAGATTTTACTGGTGGCACTTGGCTGTGTTTGTCATAGCAGAGCTGTTTATCCACTAGAGTTCATTAGAGCAAAAATTAACCAGCATGAACAAGGGCCAGGCAGTCCCTCTGGGGTTGTTTTAGGCTTAAGATAGGAACTGTTTGTAGGAAACACTGGTTGATGACACCTTTAGCACTTATATTCCAGGTAAAGGATGCAGTGAGACACAGAACCAACTTTCCTCAGTTTCATAATATCCAAAAAATAACATAGCTTTGTGTGGTGTTTTGTTATGTGGAAACAAAACACAAGAGCAGTGCTTACTGCTATTTTTTTTTTTTTTTTT